>JABFOX010003419.1:0-10349 GCA_022817665.1 Axea sp. ZL-2020
CATAAGTGTAAAAAAGAATAGCAATATAAAAATTCATTCTTATATTTTTCGCTAAATATTATTCACACTTTTTTTAAAGAGAACATCAGCTTTTTCTGATACGTTAACATACATTTGTCTTATAAGTTTTTATTATTCTCAATAAAAGTCGACGTTTAGTTATATTATAGTATAATATGTGAAGATGTCTGTTATTAACGTGTCAGATTATTTTATACGACTTTTCTTGGTATATTATAACATTTTATAACATATTATAACATTTGACGCTGCTGAGAACTGTAATTATTCATAGAATTGTTATATAGAGGGGCTTTGTTTAATGTTATCACATATAAAATTTATTGTCTAATACGTGACATTTAAAATCTGAGTTATTATCACTAAGATGTATATAAGTAGTGTAGAGATATATTATGAAATAAAATGTTAAATATCCTGTATTGCTTTACATCAGTCATATAAAAATATAAAAAATACATTTCTCGTTTTTAAAATATTTTGATTTTAACATGCTGCTCATGGAAGTTTTATTAGGTTTAATTTCCAATTAAAAAAAGTTTTGAGATTGGGTTTTAATATGAGCTTAATTTTGCCACATTTTTTCTGTATTCATGCCATACAGTCCTCGATTAATAACTTACATTTTTATAAAATAACACTATCCAAGTATACTATATTATATATTACATTAAATAGTGTAGCATTAGTACGGTGCAGTATGGCATTGATCAAGTAGTAACATGGCAACAGCATAGCTAACGCTTATGATTCATACTCATGTCGTAAGCATGCTAGATTGTTATTTTTATGCTGGATGTTGGTTTATGATCGTTATTTTTGTTATTTACAAGATAAAAATAAGTGGAAAACACTATTTTATGTAACTATCGATTAATCGCGACATCACTATTATATGTCATAACATCAATTTTCACGTACTATTATTTTTTTTTTTTTTTTGGAATTATTTTTATTTTTAATATATAAGTTTATAAATGTTAAATTCATTTATTTTTTGACTTTATCGTGTTCGCGTGTTTCTGGATTTAATATATTTGAGTAAATGGTTTATCCTTTCAATCATCGTCACAGAACTCCAATGTTCATTGCCTCGTTAACACAAAAGCGCCATTCTTCCAGGTTTTGCGCCAGTTGCGTCCACGATGTATCCAAATGTCTAATTTCCCTAACATGGAATTTAATGTTATCCTCCCACATACATCTCTGCTTACATAAGGATCTTATACTACTCGGTTTACTTTCAAGCATTCTGTATGCCGTTTTTTCATTCCCCATTCGTGCTGCATGTCTCGCCGATTGAAGCCTTCACGATTTTACTACATTCCTTATGCTAGGAGAATCGTACAGTTTGTGTATATTTCATTATTGTGTAATATAAACTTAATTTGCACTTATGAAAACATTTCAAATTTCCAATGTTTTCTTTTTTTTCACGATAAATCTTACGTTCGTTCGAATTAGTTCAATTTAGACTTGTGAAATCCTGTATACAGTTTCACAAATTGAAAATTGGAAAATATGTAATATAGATATCGATTCAATGTAATAAGTGAGATTTTATAATACATAACATTTGAAAATGTAAATATTCCGAAAAAGTAAGTTCTGTACGATTTTATTATTGTCCATAGAAAACTAAAATTACAATGTCAATATATTTATGATGAAGTAAAATTTTTCAGAATTTTTCATTTCACATACATTTATAATTTATTTCCAAAGGTTATAATTAAAATTCTTCTGAAACATATCGTTATAATTTGTTTATTGTAATTACTTATTTTTATTATTTATTTTAAGGTGAAATTATAAGAAAAAATGTTTTAACATTTTTAAATTTAACAATATTATTTCAGTGTTATTATTTTATAGTTTCAACTATAGTAGTATTTAAAGGAAATTGTCAGTCAACATTAAGTCATACGGACATTCAAAGTGGAAATATAAACAAAAATGATCTATTTATAAAATAATAAATTTATTAAAATCAAAGCTTTATTAAATGTAACAGTTGTTGCTATTAATGTAAATTCTAAAGTTTTTATTTAGATAAATAAAGTAAAAGTGGACTTAAATTTGTGGTTTTGACCTCAGTTAAAATATGCGCTAAATAAAATCTCATGAAGTTCATATATCTTTTCATACTTTAACATTAGTTGAATTTGTAAAGCTTATCTGTTACATGTGTTTATGTTCTTATCTAATACTTTTAGTTATTTTTTAAACTCTTAGTTGTTTCTTTCATTACTGTTGACTTACTGTATATATGTAAATGATGATTTATTTTACGAAACTAAAATAAATCTATATTTATTACAGACAATGGATAATTCAAATGTAAACTCGTGTTTTTATACGTGATTTTTATTATTTATGTGTTATATTTGATATTAGTTTAATGATACGAAATTAACTTTATGGTTTACAATTAAATTGTATAATTAATATGAATTCATTAATGTAATTAAGCCTTTCAATTAACATTAATGTAAAAGTAGAATTATATCAGGTAACATAAATCTTTTAAGAAAAAATGACTTAATGTACGATATTAGATAAGAGCTGTAGAACGTAGAGAAACATAATGAAAGTGGGTAATTATATAGGAATTCGTCATGAAAATTAAAATTTAAAAGAAATGTGTGAAAATGTATGAAAGACTAAGTGAAAAATGTAATCTCCGATTCTTTAGAAAATACAAGTTTTCTTCTCGTAGCAATTTCCCTGCCCGTTGGAGCGAATTTAAAATTAGCTCGTTATCTTGAGATTACACGTACCTAAGTTGCAGCCTGAAGACGCTAATAGAATGCTTTCGTATTTTCTTAATGATGGTATTAACAGAGCGGAAATTCACTATCGACCTTACCGATTGAAACTCATATCATCACAATGTTAAACGTGTGTGTAAACGAAAAATTTTAACATACTTAACATTGTATGCTATATTATGAACAATAAGAAGGTAGTTATTTACTTGTGTTACTAAAATGAAATATTAGTTCATAAGATGAAACAAATGTTAAATGTTTTCATTTAAATTTTACTTCGAATAAGTGCTGTACTAACAACATATTTATTAAATAAAATATGCTATATTTAAATACAATAATGAGAATAATAATTTATAATTATATAGCGATATAACAAACTTGTATGGAACCAGTATTTCTTCATTCGACGGCATGAACGATGAATTCTAGAAATTAATATGTTTTTATATAAATTTTTTTATTAATATGTTTATATATGTATATATATATAAATGGAAAAATAAATTCGTCACGCACGTGTAAAGTAGTGCAAACTAAATATAATCAGACATATTCGTAGTTAATAATTTGATTTAAAATTAATTCCGTACATCGATATTAACATATAAAGTGATGACGTTTTTTTAAAATAAATTATATATTTAATTTAATAATATTATAAAATTCTGCACAGATTAATAAATTATTATAGGATCCTTGAAATATCGAATTGAATGAAGTAACTTTTTACAGATTTTTTTGGATAGTAATGCTTATATTCATACTTCTTTCACGTATATCAAATATTATTGGAAGAATCGTAACATGGAAATCTTCCTACTTAAATGGTAATTTACGAGACTGTGATCTCGAAATAAAATATTTCTTAAAATTAACTATTTTTTCGTGAATATTTCTATTTGACTGAATTATCACATATTAATATTGTGTATATTTTTGTTTACTTTATTGATTTGGTTTCCAAACTCAATATACTTATTTATATAATTGTTATATCACTTGATAGCTTGTTAATATCAAAACCAATAACTTTATTACCGTAACAATAATATAATTTTATTTTTTTTAAATTAATCATTATTTTGATACTAATAAATTTCATAAGAATCATAAGAATAAACACCATAAGAAATTTTTAAAAAACTATAAATATTATTTTTGAAAATAAATATACAAACTTTTTTGAAATACTAATGAGTTATTAGTTGTATTTCATTATTATCGTACTTTAATGTTTAATGTTATATATATTTTTTACCAGTCAATCATAAATAATCAATTTGATTCAGGCATGAGAACTATTTAAATTGGAAGAACTGATTTTAAATTCCAGCAGGAACTTTGCTTTTTATAAAATATGTAGTTCATTAATTTAAACAATAAATTATCGATAAGTCAATTTTATTTTAACACATATACCTAAATTTATAATAAAATGTTTTTTTATGGTATTCAAAAGAAGCACCATCGCCTTTATTTATTTCCAAAGAAACAGGATTTGATGAACATAACGACAAAAGAGAAATGCTTAGATAATTACAAAATAGATTTTGGCTTGCTAAAACCTCACATACTTTGTTATTCGATTTGTTTTATTATTATTATTAAAAGAACGATATTTTGTTTATTAGTTTAAATTACCGTGCAGTTGATGTGATATTAAAGAATTTCAACTGAGTAATAGTTCATTGAATATAAGATTAATGGTGACCTGATGAATTATGTTTACATTGTTGATATTTGATATTAATTGTATTATACCGGATATTAAATTTTTAAAGTATTAATTATTTCATATCAGATGGCAAAAGTGACTTTTCGTTATTAGATCGTAACCCTAGTGATTTTGTTAAACCCAACATTGAACATTGTACATTTTTCTTTGTTATATAATTATATACGGGATTTTTATATTTAGTTAATTTAGTGTTACACATAGTATAGTTGAATTATTGTTGCAGATATTATAATGTTATCATCTATTTTTGATTGAGGTAGAGAGTGTAAGGATTATTTTTTCAATAAGACTTTCGGTGATAAATCTCCTTTCGATAACTGCGGCCATTTATACATGATCCAATAATATCTATCAAACTTTCTACTGCCTTACATAAAATGGTTTCATTGGTACGCATTCGAATACATAGACAATCATCATGATTTGGTGGTGAACCGCAGTCAAGAGTGCTCACTTTTCATTACTTTGTGGATTATATTCAAAATCAATTTATTATAAAAATAATCTGACAAATCCTAGTTCACCCCCCCCTTTATTTTTATGAGTGGTATACTTGGTGGAAAATTCTTTTTGGATAAAGTTTTTTGTCATCAACCGACTGGCTATAACTTCAAGTCCTGATCTACTCGACAGTTTCATAATTTTTGTGGATATTTTTCACTATCGACTACTCGTGATGATCTAGAAATGTTTACATACCAGTAATGTTTTGTATAAAATTTTCTTTTGCTTAGTAAATATCTCTTGAGAAAGATCTTCTGAGAAACTTTTTGTCTCACAAATTTTATCAATTAACATTCGTGACGAATTAATTTGAGATATTCTGTTCTCAAAATTGTTGGTAGTATAGAGTATTTTTGGAATTATTTCTCGAGATTAGTTCCTTGCATCCTGATAATTCGCTTCAATGTATTTTTTTTTTTTTGATCCAACAATGCTCAATTTCATAGAAACGAATTCGGGGGGTGTGATAGCATCGTAGAATTAAGTCGCTAAATTTCAAGGAACAACAGTAGTGGAAAATCATCTAAAATTCTAAAAAAATCACAAAATACATATTGTTATTATTTTATGAATTGTCCCCCTCTTTCTGTAAATTCTTCAGTATGGAACTATTAGGTGAATAGCCATGTCACTCAATAGGAATTCAACAATTTTTTATTGTTGTACACTTTATTCGGCAAGGATAACTAGAGTTGTAGACCTGTCTCATGGCATTATTTTTCCAAGTGTAAATCAATTACAAGTTTATATGATTAATAAGTGGATTACAATTTAGACAATGCCACCATCGGAGGAAAGATTTAGTATTCCACATTTAAATTAAGTTTTAGTACTGGCAATGTTGACATTAGTACTGTGCAAGTAGTGAATTCATACGTCAATTTATACACAAAGTATTGTATTCTCACATAAAAGAAAAATTTTGGCAAAGATATTAAATACGAAAAAATGCTGGTAAAAGTATACATGATGTATATGTGTTGATCTTACGTATATCATTTGAGATTTATCCAGGAAGTAATGTGAATATTATGGCTACGCAAATTCTTAATAATATTTTAGATCTAAGAAAATATAGTTCTTCAAATATTTAGAAATTTAATTTTTTTGTGTTCATACATAAACAAATTACTAATTCGCTATTGAAAAGAATTTTGTATTGAAAAATTAATTATTACATTATGTTAGTATGGTCAGTACGGTCACATGTTTAATATAAGTTTTTTAGAAGAGAGAAAAGTTGTTTTCGAATAGTTTAAATACATACAAAATTACAATTTGAACAATAAACAAACTTATTTCAAGAAAATATTACTTAGGTAATTACATTCAAGAAAAATACATTTTAAAAATTAATATTTCCAGGACTTAATGATTTGAAACAAGAAAATTACTATAAAAATGATAATTTTAATATGTAAATCATTTAAATCTAAATTAAATGATTTAAATTAATATTTAATTTAATCTATAAGTTTTATTACGTGTGATGCTAATTTTTATACTAAAAACTTTTATGTTTTGAAATTACGAAAAATAAAAAAATATGTAAGAAAGCAATTGCAGAGATTAATGCCATTGCTTAAATTTCTTTCTTATTATTGTAGTTATCTTTTAATTGTGATTTTTATTAAATTCTGTATAATTTGTAGTATTCTTTATAAAAATCGAGTAGATAAGACAAAAATAATAATTAATTATAAAAGAAATGGTTTTAAATTCAGTGATATTTCTTTATACTTCAACATGATTAAGAAATCTTTTGCAAACAGAGTTATAAAATAATTGTTAATTTTGTATCTCTTTTATGGAAATAATAAATAACAGTAAATGAAATTACGAAACTGTCATAATTATTATAAAATAATGGAGTAAATATTATAAGAGTATTCTGTATAAATACTTTGTTGATAAAATATAACCTACACTACTATATTTACAATAACAAAATATTAATAATCATAAAATAATTCTCTGATAATATCTAATAATGAATGCTTAATAATTATTGTGAAATTAGAAACAATAACTTATTATTTCATAATAATAAGTAATATTTTGAATAACGTATGTATAAAAGAAATATGTGCATCATTCACAAACTTTAATAATAATTATTTTTATAATATTTTAAAATACATATGTATTCTTTCATGAAATAAATAATAGTTTGATGAATATTCTGTATATTTTAATACAGTTTGTTAAAGTGTCTTTAATGTTAAGATGTCTTGCCTTTCTTCACTTTAGTCAGTATCTACGGAATAGATGTAAGAGTATTAGAACTGAATTCATTACATTAAGTGCACTTCATAATTTGTAAAAGTTTTCGGAAGTCAGTTTGACATTAATTTATCAAGGTTCCATCAATATTACTTATTATAACTACCAGTTTTGATAATTCATAATTCATTTTCCATGCGCAATGATAAATGTAGAAATTTATATCATAGATAACAATGCATTTTCTTTTAAGAATGCATTAAACTGACAGAACTATTGGAAGGGAATCTGTATGTTTAAAGAAATTAATTTAAAATATTATTTTATGCATGACTTACAAATATGATTTTGACAGCTAATAAAGAAAAATATTTATTTGTATAAGTACAACGCTGAATGTGATTTTACCAATTATTCATTTCAATGTTTTAAGACAGATATATGAATATGTTACTTAAATAAACGTGCATGTTTGTTCTTCTTATGTCCATTTGTATCTTCCATTGAAGCATGGACATTAAAGCATTTTTCTCCCGCGAACATAAATTCGCTAAAAGAAGCCGGGGAGAGAAATTCTTTTACCGAGTAATGAATTTCCATTGCGCGCAATTTATCTTCCACTCACGTTATACGACTCCAAGGTATTAGCCATTTGTGCGAATGTTCCTCTGGTTACGGAAAACCATTGCACGGAGTTCGGCATTCCGCAGAATAAATGACTCCTTCGTTTTCTATTTTTTAACCCAAAATTTTTATGGCCCATGTTAAAATGGTAGCATTCAAGAGCCGTTAGCAAATCTTTATAGCTACGCATTAATGCGCACTTGAGGTCCTTGCGTTACTGCTTTTAATTCAGACTGCTCATTTCCCTTCGTTATTGTATTTTAATTATCTAACCGTGGAATTGTGACATAAATATGGTGTTTCTATTGCTGGTATATGTGAACTTGATTAATCAATTCTTCATTTATATTTATATACTTTTTAATTGAATTTCCTCAATACTTCTTTTATTTTAACCGTTTATCACTCTAATAAGTAAAATTTCTTAATACATATGTCACATCAAAATCGTTCGTACTTTTTCTTTATTATGATTCGTTTAAAAATCCAATCATATCATTGATACGGCCATGATTTTTTTGCTGAAACTATTATGGTTTATACTTTTCTCTGTCTGCACGAGCAAGGTATTCTGCTTGATTTTACAAGCACTGCATGTAAATATACAGATTTGTGTATTTCTTATTTTGATATATTTATGAAGTAATACTCTATATAATTATAAAACAATTCTTAACTTAATATGATTTTTGCCAAGCAAAAATGACTTGAGTTAATGTTAGAACAAATTTCATTATATATGCAATATAATACGAATGAATAATACAGTGACTAAAATTTTAATCCTATAGTATACTATCAATACTGTCAAATTCATCAATATTCTGATATGTGTTCTAATCGATTTCAAATTAGTCGCAATTTAAATTTATTGAAATAAGCAGATTTATTATGACTGCCTGAAATAAATAGTTGATTACTACATATGTCCAGTCATACATAAACATGCACAATATAATAGAAATACTTTTCAGATATAATAGTTCAATTTTCACGTGTATATTCAGTTACTTGCTATGGATTTCTTTATTGATACTGTGAGTGAAACCTTACGTGAGTTATTAATCTGATTTGAAAAAATCCTCTAATACAAAAATTTATTTTCATGTTACAATACCGTGTTTTAAGAACAAATTGACTGATCGGCATTTCGAAAGTGACACAAATTTACTTAAACACTTTGCTGAAGAATCAGTTCATTGGTAAAAATTAATTAATTTGTTATTATGTTTTGCTACTGATGAATACTGTATTATTTTAATAGATCAGATAGGTCAATATCGATTCCGTTTAAATGACAAAGCATTTGTATCAGTGAAACGATATAAAACCACGCATAATGTTCTCTATTAATGTGTGTTAATGACAATCAAATTGGACTGAAATATGCAGTCAATGAAGGTTTGTTTTATTAGATGATTAAATTATCTCGTACAATATATTTGTCATAATATTGAGAATAATTTCATGATATAAATTGTTTACAGAGCATTAACAATGATCTAATATGATTAAAACGTTAAATAATTCTAACGACAAGTTAAGCTTCCATTACTCTTGCAATGCAGTAAATTCTCATAGAAACATAACTTCAATTCCACTTCACGACAAACCACAAGAATAAGAAAGACGAATAACGGGATGTTAAGTGAAAAATCAATATCTTCACTTTTAAAATTCATCACAACTAGCTGCCATTAATTAAATAGATATCAACAATTAAATGTTCGGCTAGTTTGATGTATTTATAAAATTATTTTGTATATATATTTTTTATTTAAAAAGGAATCTGTAATAATGCATTTAAAATTTAAAACTTACTTTTTGAAATTAATTGTAGAATTTCTACACAAATTAATATTTATTCATCGTTGAAAATCATTCTTTGGTGCAATTCTACGCCATAAAATGAAAAGTTTATTCAGTATGATAATGAAAAAATATTCAATTATTATAAGAAGGTAATATTCCTTTTTAAGATAATGTTGGGAGAAAAATTTAGTTTTTCTCTTTGTATGCATGACAATCTGTGTAGATGTCTTACATTCCTTTGAAAGAAACACATTTATTTTTGTTGAAAATACAGCTGTGAAAGCTGAAATCTAGTTGTATGTATCAAATTTTATTACGGTATAAAAAAAGTCTTTTTGTTATTGTACTAGTGATATATAATAAAACAGAATGTATGTAAAAATTACTCAAGTGTAAGAAATCAAGCCTATATCAACGTAATAGAATTTTTGAATCGATATTGAATGCCATTAATAACTTAAACTACACACTTTATTTGCAAGATTTGATTATGAATTCATATCAGTCGACGCTCAGTTGATATGATGTTTGACATTTGCACATGTGTCTCGAGTTCAATTATTAAATCAATATTTTATTTTGTTATGTAATGTTTCTTATTCTATAAGTAAATAGATTTCATATAGATACCACTATTATTCATTTCATGAATT
>JABFOX010003420.1:0-10348 GCA_022817665.1 Axea sp. ZL-2020
TAATTAAATAAAAGTAATAAATAAGTATAAGTAATGCAACATACGAGACAGAATACTCTTGATAATATTAACGACGTTAAACATGGTATTTTTATCGACTAAAAACATTTTTCATAAAAATTAAAAGGAATTTATGTGAGATAATTTTAATCAAATAATGAATAAAATAAAGAAGTTTATGCTTCACAAATGAAAATTATCTGTACAAAAAATAAATTTAATTTTCAAGTGTAAAATTAATAAAAGATGAATACATTTTATCACTGACATTTAAAAATAAAAAATGCTCATTGCATTTACATTTATTTTTAAATAAATACAACATGTTTGCTTTCTCATAAGCAAACGTAACATCACTGTATTCGAATTTAAAATGCACAAAGGTACTTATCAACTTATTATCAATTTGAAATTTGATTAATCGCTTACAATGATTCGTTCGTTTGCAATGATTCAAACTGGAATTTGAAACAGTAGAATGTAAATAAATGATATTGTAACTTAAAAGAAATTGTTTATGAATTATTCACAACTGGGTTAACGAAAGTAAGTCAAACTTTAAGTCGACAGATTCGATGTCCTTTAATGTATTTTAATACTACAATGAATATTCGATATGGGAATCAAACTTTTTCAAGTCGGCATACTAATTCGCAACATAAATTTGCAATTTGCGATCGTGATGTATATCGGAGTGTGACAAACTTTTAACTCGCTGCGTACTTTGAATGTGTTCGTTAAATTAAACATGCTAATCCATGCTAAAAGCTACAACGTTCTTGCGAAATATCGACTTTTTTAGTATAAGGGGGAACGTTTTATCGATAAACTAATTAGATGAAGAAATCAAAATCATTAGGTTGAAATTGAATTAGACGGGCGTGCTTTTCATCGGTAACTCGTTCATTCAACAGTTGCTATTCTGTGAAGCGAAGCACGTACGTGCGAGTTTCTTTTCCAAGATCGAACATGCCAGAACGACTGCTGCCTGTGTGACGATTTTCAGCTTTCCGTCGTCGACATATTCCATCATGATTGAAATTGAAAATAATTTCTGTCTACAAATCACCTGCACGTTTTTTTTTCTGCAAAATGCCGTGCAGAAATCTTTGTACCAAGGGACATTTTTAATTTCAAATATTCCAATTCTGACGAATTACTAGTAACTATTACGTATTTATCATATGCAAAATACGACTCGATGTATATTTTCGAAGATTTTTCAATGACGAATGTTTCATTATCACTTTTCGAACATAAATTTGAAATAATTGTAAAAAGGAAACAGATTTTTAATAAAGCATCTATAAATTTAGTTGCAAAATTAGTATAAAATTGCATTGTCTTAATTTTAATTTAAAATCTGTTGTAAGTAATTTATAAATCATTCAACTTAAATAAAGTAATTATGAAATAAAATTAAACAATGAAACTAAATTGTGAATAAAAAATAACATCGATTCATATATTTTAAATATAAGTGCTCTTAAAAGAATATGTACGAGAAATTATTACGGAAGTAAAAAGATACTCTTAAACTTAATTAGATAACCTTAATTATAACAATACTATGCACTTTAGCAATTTATTATTTACACAAGATATAATTAATTTTATTGAATTATATATATGTGTCACGTTGGGCATTTTAATTCTAAATTTTTAGTAAAAAAATATGTATCTCTTTTTTTTACATTCAATAATAAAAATATACGTGTATATAATTTTGTGTACGTTTTACGGTGAATACAAAATGAAATGAAGAGAAGAAAATTATGTTTTCCCATTGCTTTTTTGTACTTCATACTTTAATTTCATTAATTTTTAACTAACAAAGTTTAATAACCGCGTAAAACTAAAGTAAATTATTGATCCATATAAAAATTATATTTTAATATGTAAAATAAAATATTTTTGTAGAAAAAAATGAATAAAGTTAGTTGTAAACATAATTATCATAAATTTTTTATTTCGTTTGTTAGAGTTCAAGTTAGTAAAATTACATCTTTTTAAAGTAGAATAGCATTCTCTTAAATTCTCATTTAATTAAAAAAAACCTCTAGTCTTTTGCCATTTAAAGGTTAATGAAATTAACACAGAATCCTAAGTAGTCGGTTTTCAATGCTTCAGAAATATTACATTTATATTTTAAGAAAAATTAATGAACTTGTGACATTTGTCACAACTAAAATAATTTAACGTAATCGATAATAATATAATGAACAAATAAAAATAAATAAAGAAGAGTACAAATGATATTAAATGTACGTAATTATCCGCACTCTTTATACATTTCACTTTATGCATATTATATGCAGTATGATATATTTAGTAAAACACGTCACAGAAGTTCATTTAGCAATAAAAAGTTGATATTTAATAAAAAATATAAATTATTTATTATTGAATTTAAGTTAAAAACTGTAATACCAGTCTGAATTTCAGGTTTCCAGTAATGTTTTTTCTTGTGATTTATTTGAGTATTTCATTTGCAATATAGATATGATTAAAATCTTGGTTTCAAAATATGTACTGTTTTTACATAAAATGCATATTCTCTACAGATTTTAATGTATATTATTACATGACTTCTTTTAACTTTATATGAATTCATTTAAATGAATTACAACATAATTTAAAAGAAAAATATTTATTAATATGCGTGTCTATAATACAATGAAACAAAATCTTTGTAGTATAATACACTTCACCATCATAATCAATATTTTTTAAACATCGCATATTTATACAGTTTGTGCATATAATTTATACAGAGAAGGTACAATTTCAATTTAATTTTTGTACGTAAATGTTATTATTTAAATTATCAATAAAATATTATGTTATTTAATGAAATTTATGAATAATTTTTGTAATAAGTACGACGTTTAAAAAATACATCCATTTAACATTTAGCCAAAACAGGACTAAAAATGTAGGTAAAGACTTTTTTAAACTAAAATAATATTTTCGTATCGCACATGGGATTATTTACTTTATTTTTTAACGATTTTAATAATTATAAAACGAAATAATGTTACATAACTTAATTTTATTCAATCAATATTTCACACGCCCTTTGTTTATTACATAAAATTGTTTTAATAAATTAAGTTTATTTTGTTATAACCAATTATTTACACCTACATTACAGTTACCTTTATTAGATAATAGTCTAAATAATTAGGTCATGTTTCGTTCGAATCATTTCTCTTGAAATTACGAAATATTTTTTACCGTAAAATGTTTGATTATAATTAAATTTATAAATGAAAATAGATTTGCATTAAAAATATTTTGGTACACGTGTATTTTATTATTACACGACTAACACGAACCGGAATAAATTTTCAGCTTAAATGAAATCGCTCATGTGCGTCAGGTTTCCTTTGGCACGACAAGTTTAAATACACGTGCGTTTTGCGGATAGCCTGTTTACAGGGATAAAACAAATTGTTTTTCCAATCACCCAATGTAAATATTAATATACGGCAAAAAATTAAAAAAAAACTTAAATTAAATTACGCAAAACCTTCAAAAAAGTATGAACTTGTGTATAATCTACTTCAAATTTTTTATCGCAATGAGACTAAATCGCGCAATTATTAAATTACTTGAAATTACAAGAAAAAATAATTACTCCATAATGTTTGATTTTTTAAAATATATTTCGAAATATTTCTTTTTAGGTGTGAATTATACTTATAAAAATGTTCAGGTGTTCTAAAAATTCGCATGTATTGTTCACCATTTAAATATTGCAATGCCTTATGAATATGAACGCGACGTGATTTCTGAATCTGTTGAAAAAAAAATATGTTTGAAACCATATGAAATTTCACTGTGCGAATGTCAGATATAAAAGAGAGAATAATTCAAAATCCGCGAGCAGTACACGGGAATGTGTGTCAATATTTTTAAGAATCGAATATCGCCGGTTTTCTTTTTTGGAAAAGAAATGAAACGTGGAAAACATCTTGAATCCTGTTGCGGAGTTATGATTAATCATGAATGAAACATGATTGTAAATGCAAAAAGCACGCGCGAGTGTTCATAAGCGAAATGTTTAGTTGAATTTAGGACGAACTTTCGCAAGGATCGTGGTACGTTCGTAAATGACTATGACTAAGTAACTCCGTGACTGGTTAAGTGGCATCGGAGATAGAGCTGTGGTAGCGGAACCAGCTACTACCCCGTGGGATACGAAGAAGTCCTGTCTTCGAGTTCCACGAACCCTGTGGGATCTTGCGCAAGTTACCCTAGTCTATAATTCAATTTCTGCTATACGTGCTATATCGTATGTTCCTTGAAATCTTCTTCGGCAAGTTTATTGCTCGAAATAAAATCGTCATTGGGAACAACAATACATGATCAAAGTTAATAACTATTAGCCGTTGTCGACTTAAGTTAAACCCCGGTTTCATTTGCCAACGTCATAGGGATTTCATTTATTTACACGTTTAGAAGGAGTCAGTTCCACCAAATATGTCAAACAGCATCACGAAGTGATGAAAAAGATATGATGGAGGAAGAAACTGGGTGGTTGCAATTACCCCTTTTCTCAAGCTGATGTGATTTGTCTTTCTTAAAACGCTATTAAATGCCTTGTCATTCGATCTTTTGAATAAGTTGCTCTTGGGAAATCGAAGCTTACAGTGGCGATAGATATCTATTGCCGTCGATGTCTTCCAGAGAAAAGTCGTAATGACGCTCGTAAATCGCAAGGAATTTAGAGATTTATTCGCTTACCTTCGGAATCCGAAGTATCTGATAACGGCGGTTCGTTGGCGATATACTGACGACCACTGAGCAGGTTGTTCTCCACTACCGGTCGTTTGTCTTCGAGTTGACGTCGAAAACCGCGATGGTCGTCCTGTAACAATCATAATTCTATTACTTAACGAACTATTTTAATTTGATCGAATCGGGCCAGCTGGCCAGTATTTATTAAGCTTTGTTGTTTATAGATCCAACACAACAAATCTTAATTGTCGTCAATCATCAAAAGAAAACAAAAGTACCAATTCTCCGTTGATTTACGAACATGCTATAAATCTTGTGTCGTACGTAAAAGTATTCTGCTTTGAAAGCCAACTATTAAGACGTACCATACAATTATTACGAATGTAATACATTAATATTATATGCTTTTATTGTTCAAAACAATAATGTTTTATCGTGGTCAAGTATATCCGTTGTTTGTCAAAAAGCTAATAATATTTATTTACTTTTTTTCTTTCTTGAACGTTAACTCGAAACATTTATCGCACCTTTTGGATTTCGATCGAATAAATTTGGTGTTTATTGCAAAAATTTAGGTAAATGGACCGACCTCGATGTTGTTAACACTCAATGTGTGGCTGAAAAACATGGAACGGGCAAAGTTGTTGTAACTGCGAGATGAAATAGTGAAAAACAGAACTGTGTCAAGAGCGAGGTGATTCGCGTTTGCACGTAGACTGTCCCACTTGATGTCGTTATGATTTTTGCATGCATCACTTTTTGCCGCGCGGTAGTTCGCATTGAATGGCACTTTGCGTTGCGTTTTGCAATCTAAGCAGAAAAATTACGTGGTACATAATTTAAAATTATCACCATGCGACGCGTACATACGTAATTAGATTCGGGAGCTTGACGGTGCAAAGGAAAGTAGCTGCGGGGACCAAGTGGATAAGCCACTCTGCTGCTATATTGCGCGCCACGCTAACTTGCTTTTCGTCACGAAATGTCGTTAACCGAATTATCTCATCTTTTACTGATAAAAAGGAAACTGACGTGAAAACGACGAGCTAAATACAGAGGTAAAATTATGCATAAAAAGCGATTCTTTTTTGTCTTTTATTTTGCACTTTTATCGGTTTATTTTGTACTTCCTTTATTGATATCAGGTTCACATAAACTTATCGTTTTGTCTAAATTACGTTTATTTAGTTCCTATTAAAATCATGCATTGTTGTATTTCAATAAGTATTATAATTTGTATGTTTTTGTAGGTGCAAGAATAATTGTTTTAATGTTTATTTTAAATATCAGACATTAAAAACAATAAGCAAATGTGACGAGTTTTAAATGTCTGAATTGAATATTTGGCAACAGATACAGTTATGCTCATAAAGAAGACCTAATTTAATTACAAAGTGAGTCAGTGCGGAAAATTAATAAGCAACGGATCACGCAGTGAATTAGAGGGTAAATTTTTTTATATAAATTGTTGAAGGATGAATTATAAACTCGCAAACACAATAAAACGTGTAATTATTTTTTGTAAGAAATGTCATGTGTTTTTTTAAAGTTAATTAAAAATTAAAATGTAATGAAATTCATGTATAATATTAGGATGAAACAGTGTTCAATATGTATCAAAGCGTGTATTAATTTATACATTTTGAAATACGTTTTTCAAAATGAATCATTCAAATATCTATCGTGTTTTTATCCATTTAAACATTCGTACAATACTACAAAAACACTATTGATTTCTAGAAATTCCATTATTTGAACACTTGTAAATTTCGTTTGTAGGTGAAACAGTGATTCTTTCATATAAATCATACATTTCAAAGCGTTGAATAATAAATGTGCTAAATGAAAACCCATCGTATGAATTATTTTTGTGTCCATGCGATATATACGTATAACATAATTGAAAAATCAATCTCACGTGCAATTGTCGATACCTGTTTGATAACAGGCAACAATCTAGTAAAATAAAACGAGAAGTTGAAAAAGAGTCGTAACCAAATTACTGAGTACGATGTTTAAACTTGAAACGATTGTTCAAAGATGGAAATCGCCACTAAAACGAAATGATTATGTGTGACACGATGTGTGCAAGACGCTTATGTTAAATCGCTACGGCACCGCAGTTGCACGATGATGCGTTACAATGTACATACAGAAGCTCGCGTTTCAGCCTAATCCTGGTTAGCACGTGAATGTTACGAACGCTCATTGTTTAGCCTCTGATAACCCAGAGTGTACAGTGCAGATAAGGTTCGTGTTCCACAGCACCTCAAAGTGCCCGATCGGATCGTTCATGAACGAGCTTCGGATCGCACTTCGGAAATTCAACTAAATCGGATCGAGTTAATTAACGTCTGAACTAATTGAATAAATAAACATAATATCACTAATTATTCACAAGTTTACGCTATCGGAAAAGCTATAATAAACTTACTGAAACGATGTTGAAACAATTTAAATATTGGGTGGATAATTTGAAATTTTGGATTACGAATTAAGGACTGTAAAAAATCCATTTAATTGCCAGAAAAAAATCAATATTTGTTTGTCAATAAATCGATTTAATTCAGAATAAAAAATATATATTCATAACGTTTTTTATAATCAGGCATTAATGAAATGTTATTTTAGTTTTAGATTTAAGAAAGCAAGTACTTTAGTTGATACACGCATGAATAAGACATTTATTATTTAAACAGTAGTCAAGAAAAAAGTAAAATAGATCTGAATTAAGTTCCTGATCAGTTGAACGAATGTCTGATTATGCAAATTCGTAATCACATTAAGATATCAATCAGTATGTGATTTTGAAATACAAATTACTTTGACCGTAAATGTTGCTTTATTTGAGATATTTATCTTGTTATAAATAGACTTGGTATAAAATTTCATTGCATCCTTATTAGAGGTATTAGCATAAAAAATTGCACAATTTGAATAATGATGCAAGCTCGATAAGGAAATTACAGAATTTCCTATATTTGAATCAGAGGCAAAATATGAAAATTGGTGTATTAGTGTAAAGATTAGGGTCTATTCAGAAAACTTTATTATTCGAAATGTGAGTGTAATCTTTTATGAACTTCTAATCAATAGCCCTGAGAACTATTCAAACTAGACGAATAAATGCTTGAGTACTTATTCGAAACATTTTCTGTTTAATTTTGACTTTTGTACTTTTTGTGAAAGTATACAAATTTGATTAAAATTAAATACGTATTATTTGAAGAAAAGTTAGTTTTTGAATTAAAAGTTTGCGCAATAAAAGCAATTAAGCGATGTTTAAATTATGAAATAAATAAAAATAAGTATGGCAAGAGAATGGAAATAATAAGACCAACTTAATGATTCCTAATATGGCAGTAGTTTGTCGAGCAATCTGGCAACAGTTTTGATTATGACGACAATTTTACTGCTGGATTAAGAGCTAGAAAGATTGCTAGACTAATTTCAAATACGTTGTTAGTTTTATAAAAACTTCTATATTTTCCACTGAATCAATATCACGTATAATATTTCATTATTGAACTGCCTTCATTATTAAACCGACAGATTATTTTGATTTTGACAAGTTATCATATTTTTATATTTATATTGATAATGTATACATATATACATTACATTAAGATGGTTCAGTGGACAGGGTCAATAACTAATGTTTCAAGATATAGCAGTAATTTGACACGAGTCTGTCAAATCATCTTATATTAATCTCCCAGTTAATTTGGCACTTAGTTCGGCAGTAATCTGATAAAGAATATGACAATCAGTATATGAACGGTTTGGGTTGCAATCATAATTTAAATTTTTGTCAACGTGCTAAATATCCATCTTACTCTTAACATATTAGCGATTTATTTTCTTTGCTAAACTACTGCCATAATTTTCATTAATTTAATCATACAATTATTAAATGAATAAATTATGAAGAATAGTTTTACATAAATTAACAACATTAAGTAATCATTTATATTTTGTCCATAATTAATACATATATTGTCTATTATTAATACACTTTGTAACATATCGCATGCATGCAAAACTCTTTCTATGTCGGAAATCGAACCTTAAATAAAATTTTATTAAATCAGAGTACGTTGCAGCTGTTAAGTGTGCATTCGGTTTATTTCTGGATGGATTTAAAAAAAAAAATTAATATGTATTACAAGTTCTTAGGACACTTGGCTGATATAAAAATTAAATTGTAAAATAGATTGTGAAATAATTCAATAAATAATTTGCAATTATATGTTGATTATTCTGTACAGTCATTAATTTACTTGAAGAAACTGTACATAAAGATAGTAAAAAATTAGTTGATAAAAAATGTTTATATACACTGAGATATATAGATATTTAAAGTAACTAAATTCATTTTGTTTAGTTGGTTTTAGTTACTATAAATATAAATTCCTAAATAACGCAAAATGTATTAAAAATTTTTGAAGTCCTTTGGTATATTGATACAAGTTCAAATATTCATTGCATTCGAGCGCTCTCCTTATAAAAACTAAACACAAAACTTGTTTTTTTATTCAGTGTTTATGAATATTTAGCTGTTTATATATATTTTGAAACATTTTGAACCGATTAAGACATCCGTATTTAAAACATGATTTATGTTTTACATTTGGCGTTTTAACATTTACAACAGATTGTGTCAAATTCAAAACGCTTCTTGCTTTATTTTAACAAACATTTCTGTTCAAATTAAAACGCCGATATTGAACTTTTACATTATAATGTTTTAATACCAAACATCGATATTTCCAAGTAAAAAATTAAAACAATACACGTTTTATAACAAAACCCTTATACAAACGGTAGTTTTTGTAGTGTGAAACTGACGATTCTTAATTCAATCGATCGCAGTACTCACCTTTGCTTCGTGCTAATGCCGGTCTCGTCTAGAATCGTCAATTTTTTATCCCTCGTAGTAGTTAATATATATCAATACATACTTGGTATATATTGTTAATATTATAATACTGTTAACATTTCATTACACGAAGAGCATAAAACAATAAAAAATTATTATCCGTCTAGTAAAATGCGCATATACGTAATAGCAAACACTAAAAAATTACCATCTAACATAATAAAAATTGTCATCTTTCACGTAACGTTAGTATTTTAGTTCAACATCATTTTTATGACCGGCTGCATTTCCAACATCAAAGATGGTAATTTTTGTTAAAGCATACCTATCTATTATAAAAAAAAAAAGAAAAAAAAAGGAAAGGAAAGAAAGAGTACTTTAATCGTTTAATGTTCTTCATTTAATATTATAATTTTACTTCTGGAGTGTTAATGTCAACGCGAAAAAATATTTGCATAAATGACGTCGTTTATGAAATAACAACAATTCGGTCCATTAACACGATTGTAAACGTTTAATTGCACGAGCTGTTTGAGCCCGCAACAGGAAAGATATGTCTTCGAAATGGTATGTAGTTGAATTGTCGTTTTGCAAAGTATACAAAAGAGCATTTGCACGGTTACCGGTTGAGAGCGATTCACGATTTATCGTCAACAGTTACGTCACTGTCGCGCAACGATTAATTTGCACGGCAAATCTCGGGAAACGGTGTATCCGTTGCAAGCG
>JABFOX010003421.1:0-10347 GCA_022817665.1 Axea sp. ZL-2020
CCTGTCGACAAGTTTTTACACTTTTTCTCATGTTAATGAAATTCAAACAAATTTAAGAAATGTTTTCATCGGAACATTTTTTCAGCGCTTCCATCCAATTGGTGGCGATCTATTACTCATAACTCTTTGTGTCTACGGGTACTCGCCGTTATTTTTCTTCTTGCCAAAAGTGCTTGAACTACCACGCACCGCGTCGGACAAATATTTCACACCAATTTATTAAGTCATGCATTTATTTATTTTTACGATAAATGAGTAACGCGGACGCGGAACTGTTTCTCGAAATCATTTTCCTTAACAGACATTGCTTACGTCATGCCTGAAAAATACCTTAAAAGCTTATTGAAATTAGTCCAAATTCGGAACGTATTAATCACCCGTCACAAAAACTAACGTTTAGTCCGTTTTGTCGATTTCGTTGCTCGTGAGCAAAACGAAGAGAAAAAACGGCCAAAAAGGCCTTGGCTCCGATGTATGCAAATTGTTGGACCCACCATTTTATCTCTACCGCAACATTCTCGGCAATTGTACCTCAAACAATCGTTCTGCTTGGTAATAAATGTTCGCTAGATTTGTTGAGGATCGAGAAATAGGTTTGTCACAATACGCCTGACCTTTAGATCAACCAGTTTGCCTTTAACCGGTACACGCAGCGTTGTCTGGACATGATAATTCATTTCGACGGGGTACTTTTTGAAACAAATTTATGAAATATGCGAATAAGACCATTCCGAGTTCCGTGATTAATGACCCCAGTTATTTGAATCAACAACTGTGATTTGAATCGATTTCAAGAAAATACGATTCGCAACGTGTTATTTTGTCATCGATTGTTATGTTCTGCCATGTCTGATTGAATAACTCATTACGGAGATTCTTATCGTAGAAAATGGCTTGTATCAATTTTTGACGTTTACATTTATACTTTCGTAACGAAACTATTTCTATATCCATTGCCAAGAAATCGATTTTCAAATCGACAATGCATTCCAAATATATGTTACATGTATGCAAAAATGATTCTTTGGTGAATTTATCGAAAGGATTGAACTGCAAATGGAATTTGAAAATAAAATGAACAGAAAAAAAATCATTCGTTTGTTTTGCATGTTACAAAAAATGATTCACAATAACGATTTTGAAAGTAATTTCGAAAAGTGCAAACCTAAACATAACCATCTGAAAAATTGCCGGAACAGCGTAAAGTGTACGCGATACTTTGAATTCCATTCTGATGTCCTCTTGCTTTGTCGCGTTGTCATTTAAATTGCTTCACGCAGTTAATATTCGAATGCTAATTAATAATCAAAATTATGATAATGATATTTTATTACCATCACTCGTTACTAATTCTTTTCGTTTGACTACTTTTTTTTTCACTCGCCTATTTCATATATTTCAAGATACATTAAATGATGGACTTCATTAGGTGACAATTTGACTAATTAAGTACCAATGAAGAAGGAACAAGCACTGATTATTTTTATTCAAACGTTTGAAATAATCGTGCCGCAGGTAGCTGACCACAGGAATTCGAATTTTGATGATGTAATTACAGGGTTGATTTATTTTCTGATTCTTTCGTTATGTTGAATAATTAATGAATTTATTACCAAAAAAGAAAACACACGGTAATGGTTCCTCGTTCGGAAGAAGATATTTGTCACGAGCCGTTTTAAACGTTTTCTGGATATTGAAATACTGACATTGTAATTGGTTTATAGACAGAAATAGATAAATTTGAAATCATTCGTTGACATGTGTACACAGTGTAGTGGCCGTAAATTTCGTCTATTTTTATTGCCGTGACAGAGTATGACTAGAATAGAAATCCAACATTTAACAATCTTTTGAGTTACATCTACGTAATGTATTGACCAAAATAAATGGTTAGACACTTATACATCAAAACAAACGAGATAATTTGGTTGGTTTGACGTTGCGCTTAAAATTGAAAATGCATTTTGCATGCTCCGAAACGATAAATTTAATGATCAAAGAATGATTTCATAGGAATAAGAAAACTGGTGCTATTTTACTCAATCGATTATCCGTTTTTGCTGAATTACGTTGAAATAACGACAAATTATGTTTGGTAAATAAATGACTCTTTTGAAGTAAAGCGCGTGTTTAATTATAAAATGTTCTAATTAATTTGATGAATCAGGAAATATATCACTTATCATAATAATTTGACGACATTATAGCTCAAACTCATGTATTATTGGATGTTTAATTACTTTTCATTTTAAAAGAAAAAAACCCGTTGTGGAAAGTGCATGGAATATGATAAATAACTAGTTTCTGGGTAAAACGAAACTAAATAGTACCAAATCAAATACAATTCTTCCGATCATTAACGAGGATTTCAAATTTCTTCGGAAACAGATTGGAATCTCGACGTAGCCGATTTTTTATGTCGATCGGCCGACAGATTAGAAGATACCCGAGGACATGGCCGGGTGCGCGCCAAGTTCCGATATGCGAGGTGTAAGAAGAGACGTGAAAGGTGGGAGTTTCCTTGCAGCACGATGCCCGGAGCCTGCGCCCGCTCAGTTGATGCTCTCGCATCCGGCGCGTACGCACACGGCGTGCACGTACGCGAGCGAATACCTGTTGACTGTAGAAAGTCAAGCGAGAGCGGCGTGCGATGCGTCGTATAAATATTAATATTGACAATAACGTAATTTCCAAAGCGATGCACGCCGGCACACCCGAATCGAGTGACCCAAATTGTCGCAAAACGACGGGTCATCAACCGAATTTGAATACACTACATAGCTGACATTTCAGACCGATGACTGCACGATGATTCATGACATTTTCCGACTTTTTGCATAAAGAAACGTAATACCGAGCGATAAAAGTATTTTTATTTTTGCTAACACTTTGAAAACGACGCAACGAAAGTGTTTAGTTTAACACATTTTTCACTCTGTTTAAAATATTTGTATTTGGTTACAACAGTAACGCACCTCTGAATGGAAAATTAATTTGTTTTGTTTTTTTTTTTTTTTTGACGTAAAACAGTGCAGCATTGACCAAAGCATTATTAATTCGATGCAATCGCACTTCAAAACGGATTCAATGAAATTTTCCTTAAGGGACATAATCTCTTCCACAAAAGTGCATGACACGAAGATGAATCGCTGTTGTTGCGCAAACATCGCATAGAAAACGAAGCGAGTGTAATTGAACACTCGTAATGATTCATTTTTCAATTAATGCTGAATGCGTAATGAGGTTTATCTAATTAAGCACTTTAATCGATCATTTCGATGCGGAATCAAAAATTGCGAAAGTGACACTTCGATTATGACGGCGTGAACCCCGCGTGAACTCAATTTCTTCTCATTATGATTTTATTGTACTTGCAACTTACAAATCCACTTTCTTGCCAAAGTGACACGCGCGGGGAAAGAGGAGTCTTTTTCGAAAATTAAACGCGCATACATCTAATTCCAGCGCGAGATTAGCGGCACAGCGGGAAGTCGACTTCCGGCTGTGGGCGGCGGTATATCGAACAATTAACGCTGTGCCTGGATGATAAGGCTGGATGTGTTAAATCATACAGCCTCGAAAAAGGTGTTTTTGCAGATCACTCCGCACTGAGTTTGTAGGTCGTGCATCAAACTAATACTATGAAATTTAAATGATCCAATGATGATACGGATAATGCTAATTACAACAACAACAAAACCTGTTGTAATATTCAGATTGTCCGTACTATTCGCTGGGCTTGATTTTATTGTTCAAAATAAATGCTTTCATTCTTTAAAACAATTGGTTTCGCAATACACGGAATAAGAAAAATCCGTCAATTTTTCATCAATTAACATGAATCATTTTTATTCGATCGAGATTTCTAATTAAACGACAGTTTTCTTTAATTTGAGAAAAAAACGTCATTGCGCATTTGTTTCGCTTGTTATAGCACGATTCATTTAGTATTTTGCAATGATATGCTATTAGTGTTATAATTATACTTTTGCATGATTATGCAAAACAATATTGAAGAAAAAAAAATTAATTATAACGTATTATTAACAATAAAGTTTTTAATTCTTATCACCTACAGTTCAAGATTGTGATTGCCGCGTTTTTTTATGCGGTATAATGTAAGTTCATTTTTTCATTATGCAAAAATAAATTATATATATAACAGACGAATGTGTTATGCTTTGTATGAGATATTCAATTCTCTTGAGCAATTCGTTCGTTCGTACAACGTTGATTCTATGCTGATAATATCCTATCAACATTAAATCACCCTTGAACTATCTACTTATTTCTGCAGCGATAATATTTACAAAACTTTTGCTTCCATACGATTAATTTTAACTAGCATTTAATTATGTATCGCAACTTAATGCCCCTTTGAAAAAAAAAGTCTACTTTATTAAGCTATATTTAGCATTACAATTCTTGTATTCTGATGCACTTATTACAAGGACTTTACATTGGTGTGAAGAAAGGGTCCGGTGAAAAGTCGAGTGTTCAGGATGATGGGCGAAAAATCGTCGAACAATTCAGACACGAGTATATTTCTATGACAATTTCAGTGGGCTGCATCATGAAACACGAATTTCCATTATTTTAATGGCTAGATAATAGTACAGCTTCGCGAAAATCAATTTCCTTTTAACATTCTTAAACAATTTGAAGACAAACTTTCCATCGGATGTGTTGGAAATTGTGCAAGTGGAAAAATATTTTTCAATGCAAATTTGCGGGTTCGCTGTGAGAAATGATATTTCAGATGCACAAAGGAACCCAATAAAACGTCATATAATATTCTAGGTATAATTAACTTAATTATAACTTATTTCATTCTTGACGGAGTATAATAATTTTAAAGGATGCAACAGAATTGCACGAAAATATAATCCTTACGTTTCGTATAAGATTATAGGATTAGTAATGTATAATTTGATTGTTCCTGTTCACTTATGTCTTAGTTATGTCATACTTTCGGATATACATATATTTTGAACGTTGTGTTGCTTTTACCATTATTCACAATACATTTAGAGTAATTTATTTTTATTTGAAAGACATAACGATCTAAAATAAGAATTTCAAGTTAATTGTTTCAATTTTCAAGCCATCAAATACAAATAACTGTAAGTATAAATGTAATACAATACATTTTAAGGGTAAAAATCGAGCTAATTGTATTCGAATAAAAAATTATTCAAAATTACTTTATTCAATCGTAAACATAACATTGTATTATAAAAATATTTGGAAATGAAGCTGACACAAATACCATAAATCAGACACGTCCCATTTTTATTAGAAATATAGTAATAATAAGTAAATTGAAAAATAAACAATAGATAACACTGTAATGGTTAACGAAGATTATTTAATTCCAACAAAATAACAATATATAAAACGAACTGAATCAGCCTTTTGATATAATAAAAAAAAAATTTTCATTGAACAGAGCGAATATAAAAGTTAGATACGATAAATGTAAAATTTATAGTATGACATGGCACTGATTTTTAGTGTAATATTTAAATAAAAAGATAAAAACAAAAAGCTGTTTACGATGAGATATGCAATAGTAGAACAAAAAATGTATAACAAAATATTTCTGAAGAGGACCAAGAAATGGTCAAAACATTACAATAAACAACAGATAGCAGAAGATTATTTAATTCCAACGAAACAACAATAATTTGAAATTAATTATTTAAAAAATTCGTTGAATTATACATTACTAATCATATGAATTTGAAATAAGTATGGATTTTACTCAATTCATTTGGTTCACATACATTTGTGTAAAACAAATATATTTAAACACGAATAAAAAAGCTTATAATGAAGTCAGTCGGTTAAAATATTATATAAGCTTTTATTATTATCTGTACCAAAAAGTATATTTACTTCTACAATTCCTAATTTATGTGAATAACTTTTTTTCCTGTATTATTTTTACCACTCTGCGAAATAATGAATTTTCGTAACTCGTAATACAGACGACTGGAATTATCATTAAAAAATTCGCCAATCTGTGTAGTTTAAATGTCTTTTACTCAATCTTTCTTTCTACCTAATTTTTCATGAAATGTCTCGTTTACAAAAAAAAAAAAAATCTTCCATTATAATGCATTATAGTAAAGTTCAAGTATTGAAAAATAAAATGTCTCACTAAATTGTAACATATTACAATATTCGTAGATTTTATTGATCAGTATTATTTCGTTTTTAAAGCTACAAACCATGTAAACAGCGATTATCACAGTACAAAACACGAAGAAATCCGTTTCAAATGTTTTCCTATTCTAGAAGCTGTCAAAATAGTTCATATAAAAATGATACCATTTAATATAAACAAGCCTGTGTCCATTTAATGATTGGTTTGATTTTTAAGGCAAACGAAAGTATTCGACTCAATCATTATGCATTCCGATTTATAACGATTGTAGCGTATATATCGAAATACAGTGTACAGTCAACTAAATTTTCATATAATCTAATATCTTTTATTAATTTATAACTGGCAACGAAATTCGTTTCACGTTACCGTTACCGACTATCAATGGAATAAATAATGACACCGAGCTACTTTTGCTGTCGGGAATGTATATTTCGATAATCGATTATTGTAACCTCATCATGCATTCCATTTCCAAATGCAAAGTATTTCAGATATTTTACAATTACGCCGTGAAAAAAATAGTGGATCGTTAATATAATAAGGTATTATATTCAATATAGCTTTAATTGACGTGACTTGTTCATTCTTGTAACGCAATGCGTCGGCGTTGCGTCGATAAAAGATTTTTACCTCATCGATAGACTGTCACTATTTGGCATCTCGGTAAAAGTCAAAAATACGCCGAATAACGCTCGAAGTGACGCGAATGACTCACCGTACATTGATTGGTTATTAGAAGCACCATCATCGACTCTCCACAAAAGATCGATCGTAATAGCAACGCGCTATGACTATTATTATCGTTTCATCTCACGGTAATCATATGGAATTAGCATCTTGTCTTGAGTTCGCGACTCCGGCGAACATTTTACACTTTTCTCCAAAGGGCTGCGTTTCTAACGATCGTCATTATCGCATTTTCTAAAATTCATTTTCCTCCTTTTCGAGCTGCCGCGATACTAAAATTAGCGCCATGAATATTCACTCGTTCCAATGATAGAATATTTGCATCTCAAGTCGGCCGATACGCGCAACGTTCTCTACTCGTGAAACATTTCGCCGATTCGGTTCAATCCTTATCGAGAACACCGCTCCGAAAAGGAACGCCGAAACCCGATGAGATACCGAAACCACGGCAACTTTTTCCACTGACTCGCGAAACGATTTATGACAAGGCCCGCTCGATTTAACGCGCGGGATCTTGACTTAATTTAAAGTCAAGTTTGTTTCTTCGACCGATCGCCTTTACTCCTTCATTCGGTTTTTATTTTATTTTTAAATACTTCCGATGCAATTTCACGATTTTGGAATATTATTCGAAACAGAAGTGCTTCTTATCCAAATTTCGTCTCGCTTCGGTGTAACTGAATGCGTGGCTCTTTAATTCGGTATTCTTTAAATCTGTTATGTCACGTTAAATATATATTTCAATGATTCATGGCCGTCGAACATTGAATATCGGTATGTATAATTTATCGATGGAATATTAATTTGGGCATTTTTTGACATGTTGGTACAGTGATCGATTTTCTGTGTCCTCAACGACATTTTCGATTACGGCCAACGGAATTTCGACTATTTTCGGTGAATTACCTAGCATAGGAAAGATCTTTTTTACAGAAATGATTTTTTATTATCTACCATAAAATTGTGTTTTTAGCATTGTAATAAGATTGTGTTGACAATTTTAGATGTTAATTATTACGAACGAGCCTCTGAGGAGGTCGAAACATGTCAAGTGAAACGTGAACCATTTATGTAATAAAAATTTAATGGAATTAAAAAAGTCTCAACGAAAAACATGAACGTTATTTATTGCGAGTTCCTTGGGCATTTATTGGTTGAATTATTTAATTATAAAAAGAATGTATGCGTAACAAACAAATATTAAGCATAATAATTTTACGTAACAAAGTATGTATGTAAATATTTGCACGAAGCTGACATTTTTTTTTTGTTTTTTTTTTTTCAATTTACTCCATTGTCTGATTTATTTAAATTAGTCATTTTTTCAAAAATTAAATAAAGTTTTCTTTGAAAAATTGCTTCTCGTTGCACATTACTAACATTAATCTCCGAGATTATTTTTATAAATACAATTAAAAAACGGTTAAAAATACTACCAAACATTACGAACCAAATTATTGGACTATAAATAAACTGTTGCATTTCCAGCGAGTGTAAACCTTTGATAACAACTTCGATGAAACATCAATAATTTCACATGCAAATTAGAATATGCACTCAACATTTGAATAATCGCCGAATAAAATAACGAGTTCCTTCCTCATAGTTTTCTTAGAAAATAGATTGCACTATGAATGAAAAATGTGATGTAAGTCGCACAAATTCGCGACAAGCGCCAGAATCGAATAGCACGATGTTTCGCCGATCTTGGCAAGGGATATACGGAATCACTAGTTTGTCGCGATGCAACGCGCCGAAGTAATTTATCGTCGCGGAGCCACGGGCTCCGCACGCGTCGGAGAAAGAGGGAAACGAAGAAAAGCGACGGCCAACGACCGTCGAGCTACCAATTGTTTTTTCGCGCCGGTGTAAACGTTTCCAAAAAACTGTCCACTCTTCGGACTGCATTACGACTCCGACGTGGGAATCCCGACAACGGTGACACGACGGCGAAACCGTCGCTGTCGGTTGGGAACAATGACCGCGGCAGTCAGCACTTTTTTCACGATTCCACAATTCCGATTTTCGAGTGCATCTATTTGCATGCGATCAAGAATTTATGAATCTCGGGGTACAATGAACTTGGTTAATTAAACCGCCTGATCCGAATATGCAACGATCGTGTCACTGCGTCGATTTACTCGACGGACGATTGAACTTGCGAATGGGTTCTCAAGCGGCTGAATGCAAATCGTGGAAATTATTGCATACTTGAGGAAACGACTGGATGGCGTACGATTTCGCGCGCGCGAAAAGCACATTTGCGATGCCGAGCATCGGATTATTTCTTTCGCCGACTATAATTTCCCGATTAGCGGGCATCGATGTTTAAGTGCGAAGCGCGTTATTATGCATCGAGCCTTTTACTCGGCTCTCGAGGATAATGCGAACGACGAGAACGGTTTTGAGTTTCATGTAAGCGAAACGAAAATTCCGTCGACGAAAATACATTTCGGCATTGTGCGTTATTGTTGCGCGAACTTTTGTGTGTTTTATTTCAAACGGTAAATCTTGGATAAACGCAATTTAAAATGACAACTAGGATCGCGTTTCCCTAGAAATGCTCACTTGATGCCAAAATTTGTCTCTAACGTTATATCATGTGAAATTTACAATCTAATGTATTTTCGCTATTATTGTCTTATAAATTAAATCAAACTAATGATTTATAATGCCTTAAACAATAGTTAGAGATTTAATTGTTTAATATAAATCATTCTTAGAGGAATGCGTTTATACTCTGCTCTAATAACACCAACAACAAAAACGTGTCGTTCATTGACGAAATGTTACATTAATCGCACTGAAGTGAAAAAAAACGTTTTTTTTTATACTAAACATTATAAGTATGGATGACGTATGAATTATATCTTCATATGTTTTACAAAGAACTCGCATTTATATTTATATTCATTAAATGTGCCTCTGTTTTCACGGGATGAATAAACAAATGAATGTGAATAAATTTATGTAACACAAGCACATTTTTCAATAATGCATTAAACATGCGTGTTTCAGAGGTATTTGATACATGCACGCTATATGCGACCCGTGCCTTTTTTACGCAAATCTGAATGAAATTTTAATTGTCATGATTGGTAACGATTTGAGCTTAAAGAGCAATTTCTCGAAATGACGTGTGCGTCGTTCCAATAAAGGTCAGCCAAATTCTACACTGGCAGCAGATATATGATGCCCATTGGTGTCACCGCAACCACGTACGTTTTACCAATGTATGTAAATGTGCGAAATAGAAGAGAGAAACTACTGGCTTAGCTTGTTTCGCGCACACACATCCATTCTTGTACCAGTAAGCACAAGACCGAACATATAAACACGTATATTCCAACTCGCGTCTACGATAGAAATGAAATCGGAACGAGAGAGAGAGAGAGAGAGAGAGAGAGAGAGAGAGCGAGAGAGAGAGAGAGAGAGATGAGAGGGGAGGAGCGAACGGGGGGGGAAACAAAAGACACAAAAGGGGGCGC
>JABFOX010003422.1:0-10347 GCA_022817665.1 Axea sp. ZL-2020
CAGCAAGAGCCAGCATTAAAGTCGAATTTCGAATCTTTTGTTTTCTTTGGATAATAGAGCCGACGATTCGTATAAATAGAAAATTCGCGCATCGTTCCTTGTGCGAATTTCTGACTAATTGCTTTTCTCATCGCTTCACGTGTGCCGCTTGTTAGTGGAACGCGTATAAATATTCATACGCATACTCATTAGCGTTCGAACTGGGGCTTTCTCTCGTTATTCGTCACTTGTGTTTGTCTTAACAAGCGCGCGTGTATATCTCGACACGCGCTTTTTTACTCCCATTTATTTTATGAGTTCGTTCCAGTCGATGCCGTATTTTTAAGAGTCCGTTTTAACATAGATCGAATTGCGGCCTCTCAACGATTTCGGATCAAATGTCGCTTGATGAAGTACAGATTTTATTCTGCCTGCTCAAAATGCAATTTTGTCGCCAGGTCGTTATTTTTTCTAAGATCCTGTGGATCTTACGTAAAGGGGAAATGCATAATTAAAACGGCGTATAAATGTTGAAAAAAAATGTCGCTGAGGAAAACTGTGAAAACGAACATCTTTAAATCATTCTAATTTTCTTTCTTACGTTTTTGAGTTTATTTAAACTTATTTCGATTGATACATTTATCATGCTCCCGTTTCGATCTTCCTTTCTAGATCTAATTCTTTAAGATTGTGACATATAAAGAATAGAAAGATGTCCATCTTTACAAAAATTCACAATGTTTTTAGGCATTTGTTATCTCTCGCTAAATATAAAATCATTTGAGACTGATTGCGTAATTTTATATGTTATGATTTATGTACTTTTAATCAATTGTAATACAATATTTTATATATAATAATATGATTACATTGTGCATTTATAATTTAAATCCACTAAAGTCAAACGAATGTATTTAAGTGGGCTGGATTTTATTCGTCGGCTTTGGAGTGTAGTCAACTTGAACGCTAATGATAATGATACAAAATGATACTCTTGATTGGTATAATTTAAAGAAAAGAAATCTCTTAATCAAGAGATGTTGATTTCTACAAAATGCATAATCACAAACAATTCAAGAGTAACTTTTGAAGCACTTATGTTTGTGTAAAGTGCTATTTCAATAAATCAGATGTCATCTTTTAATTTAAGTCATCTCTTTAAGTACTTTGCATTGCACTCTCAAAGCATACGTCTGTGGAAATATATTCGTATAAAATAAACTTTGTTATAAATTATTAAAAATTTAATATCTGCAATAAATTATACTTCTTTTTCAATTTTATAACATATTTTTATTGCGTTTTTGCATTGTTTTGATAACTTTATACATGACTCGTAAATACGACGTGTGAACCAAAAACATTAATGCCTTGAAATTCGTTCTTTATTATTATTATTATTTTGAATTCTATTTGCTTAAAACATTACTGTTATAATTAAAAATTTTTATTCAAGTTTTATGACCTTCTTTCTAACTCGAAATTTTCATATTTTAGATATTCAAGCTGAGCATAAAATAAATTTCAATTTGTCACAAAAATAACTACAAAAATGACTAGACGATATAACGAAATGACGTAATTCTAATTAACTTGGCATAACGTTGAAACATAATTACACTGTGCCTAACATACTAATTTTTCAAGCTTTTCACGAACATCTCACTTTTGACGTTTCTTCTCTCTACATTTTTATAGCTCAATTGTGAATTTTTGAGCGCTTGTATTTGAAAAAAGAATAAAATGTTCCATGACCGAGAATGCGAGATGAACTCGATAAAGTCGAGTCTTTGAATAAAATCGTGCTTGTTGAACTTCATACGAAACGCGGTGGGTAATAACGGTTTTTGATTTGACTGCTGACGCAACGAAGAAAGGTTGTAAACTTCAGTAAAAGCCCGGGAACTACCGAATGAAAAGGAACGGGGAATTTCAGCAAATTGCTAAATTGTTTCAAACAAACGGAACTTTTGCCGATGCTTTTCCGCATGTTCGAATTGTACGATTCTCTTTTTGCCGTCGACCAAATTGCGTTTTCACAGTATGCCAAAAAAAGTAACAAAGTGCGCAATTGCGAATTTATTATACCGGTTTACAATTGACGTTATCTCTTAATAGAATAGTCGAGCGTGGAAGGGCGTAAACCGAATGCTAAGTGACTAGCAAATTGAAATTCAGAGTATATTTTTTAAGGTTCACTTGTCAGTCGGCGGTTAATGCACCTTGAAACGACGCCTATGGTTAATTACTTTCATTTCATAATGATCCTTGAAGATAAAGGGAGCACGGTCAGTATCCTAGCGAGGATTGTAAGTTTTGCACAGAACGCTCTTACGTTTGGCAAGTTATAAAAGATCCAGAGAAATTACACCAGACTGAAAGTTATTATTACTCGTGGTTTAATTTTTATCATGATAATTATACACTGGAGAACGATAAGTAAGACTTTTTTCACTGAGAAACTCAGCTTTTTACGCCGATAATTCAATTAAAACGACTTTTGATCGAGTCGGATTTATTAAATAAAAGAACGAAGGGGGGCTATTTAGTCAATATTTCTTACCATCGCGAAATTAGGGCCTTTTTCTTCCACGCGCAAATTATTTTCTAATATTTAATTTGATACGCAGAATGATGCTCAGAGTCAGTGGAGGAATGCATTGCACTGCAAGAGAGCAGTTCCGCTTGTGGATAAAACAAGTGCGTAAGTATGCAACCTTCTCTTTTTTGGCAATTGATTTTTATTTCTGTATTACGGTGTTCCGTTATGGTCGATGCTATTGTCAGTTGTCAAGACCAGGAGATACTTGACTTTACTCCGAAATCAATACGTTTTTCCTGTAATTGAATCAACCTCTTCCCATCTATCTCGCCAATTCGACTTTTCATCGAAATTCAGCAACTAGTCAAAATATTATCCTCGAGAATGAAAAAAGCAATACGGTAATGAAAAAATTCGAGGAAGCCCCTCACGCGATGAATGCTCTCTATTGATTTCGGAACCGGTTCGATCCGTTCCAAAGTGTGATGAATAGGTTTCAGATTTCGAGCGCATCATTTATCTTGAACTTCGTCAGGTGCATTTTTCATGCGGTGCATAGCACGAAACAAAGGCATTCCGACTGTCCGAATTAATACACAAACGCGTGTTGAAATGCGTTTAAAAGTGTGTCAAAGGAAAACTGATGTTCGTCGTTCGATAAAAGAACATTTTTACCATAATAAAACTGATCAGCGATTGTTCGCTAATTTATTTCAAATAAAACAGGTGTCGGAGTAAGACGAGTTAATTAACGAATTCGCCTCGTTATGAGAAACGCGGTATGAGCCAATCGGTATTCGAGATGCACTTTTTCAGCCCGCGACCGAAATAACAATTATCTTTCATTGTGTCATCGAGAGACAATAGCAGCGCGTCTGTGCCATTTCGATGTACAGGTCGGAAAAGCATCTGGTTGCGCAATTCGACCTTGGCACCGTGGCAGGTAATCGTTTACCACCGATTCGGAGTGCGGCCATCCAGGTCGTGTCAGGTCGTTCGTTCCTTTGTCGTCGCTCGGATACGAGGGCATCCAAGAATGACAGGCATCATCGCACCAATTATTCCCGCGATCATAATTGCAACCTTGCGATCATCGCTGTCGCTCGATGAAAGTCAATGTTAACGCTTTGCATCATTTTGCGAGTAATAAGACGCCTTTGACATTTTTCTCCGATATCTAATTTGAGGAGACTACTACCGAAAATGTACGTTCGATATCAAATTAACGGAATGATTTGACAGTTGGAAAGATTGTGTAGTTTGGTGAAATTAATTCAGAGATGTGTGATATGACCCTAATAAAAGAGCTTCAGGGTTGGGATATTCAAATTTATTGGAAGAATGATGTCTGAAATAGAATATTTCAAATAATTTTAGAAACTACTTTTAGTTTTAAATTTAATTGTTATTAATCCGATCTTTGAATAAAAAAACAAGCAATAAATTTTGGACTTGTCTTTAAATCTTGCAAGAGTTTTACATTGGCACGCGAAAAAAAGAATGCAATAGTTTAATTTAAAAGTACATTAAAACAACTTCAAACTTTAAAATTGTTAGAAATACACTTTTAAAGACTCATTCAATAAAAATATACTAAACGTGAAAACATATGTGTATTAAATAATTCATTGTTTAACTACTGAATAATAAGTTTGTTAATTATTGTATTAAAACACTTGAAATTATAATATTCAATATAATATTAATTTATAAAATTGTCTGAATAATTAATATTTTATGACAATAAATTACTCATATATTTTTTCTCAATAAATTTCTGCACATACAGTGCACATTAAGAAAATTTACTATAATGTTTTGCATCTGTCACTGTAATAAATTATTATAAATAATAAGTTGTAACATAAAATTCTATAAAACATTGATTTATATAAAAATATTTAAAGAAAAGTACTAATTCTAATTGGTGAATTAGCTTTATTTAATAGTGTAATTGTAAAAATGTTTTTGATAATTATAAATTTTTTAAAATGATTCTATAATTATAGCAAAAACAGCGAAAACGATAAAAATAATATCATACGTTATTTCATAGTTAATTTTCGAGATTACTGCATAAGCATAAATATATTTATACACATACATAAAATACAGAAATAAATTACATTTATTATTCTATAAAAGCCCAACCATAACAGAATTAAAATAGATAAATAAAATAGTATACATAACATATTTGTTTATATTTGTATTGCATAAATGAATGTGATATAGCACATAAAATTTAAAGTATGAAGAAAAAAAAATTGTGCTCATTAACATTAATAGTTTAATTTTATTTGCGTGGAAAAAGACAATAAAAGCAGATATGTGTGAAAGAGAAAAAGTTGAAATGAAAGGTGTTGATTTCACGTGTTTATAATTGCACTCTTCTTTTGTATGTAAATCTAGCAAAACCTGTAATCTTGAGTTTATACTATTGTTCTTTGAAAATGACAATTTCGAGTATTTTATATTTAGACATTTTTTCGTGAAGTTTTTGGATACTTCGCAAAATAGTTTGCATGCATAACATAATGTTACTCTGGACTTTGGTGTCAAGTGATTAACGCATATATTTTTTTCCCTGTAAATTATTTTAAAAATGTAAAATCAATTATGAATTCGATAAATCAATTCCATTTTTCATATTTCAGTTCTTATATGTTTAAAGGAACAAGTTTTTATGATAATGCAAAGAGGTGAAATAAAATGTGCACTTAAGGAATAAAAAACAACTTTAAACAAACGAACGACTGTTAGACTATGCAAGAAGAAGCTTTTAATAGCGTAACTTCTTATGCTGGGCACGATCGGATGGCCAAGGTGCGCGTTCGCCTGCATCGCCTGTAGCAACATCCGGCATGAATCAACGGAGTAAAATAGTCAGTAAAGCCAAGTCCGAGTCGCCCACTCGAAGCCGAGAGAATGGCGAACGAAATCAAATAAATTCGAGTGAAAGTCCGAGTTGGAAAATCCTTTCAGGAACGCAAGCGTGGGCCTTTTATCGTACGACACGAATTCTATAAATTTGGCTAACCCAGATTTTGGTCAAGTTATATGCGGTGTTATCACCGTTTTCCAACATTATTTCTTTTCTTATGTGTGTATATATATATTTATACGTTTATTTATGGCCGGTTGCTTATACTTTGTTGTAACAGAAACGGTTCTGGATCGATTAAATGTTATTTTATAATAATTAAATTATTTAAGTACAAATACATCTACGAAATCATCTTTAAATATTCGATTTCGTTTCAAACAGTTCGATTAAAAATCAAGTTGAATCCAAATTCCTTTAACGGAAGCACAGTAAAAATGATCATTATTTTTAAATTGATTGTTAATCCTTTAAAAATTTCATTATTTGAGTAGATCGATTTTAAAGTCGATATATATAAACATGAATAGCTGGGTGCGAATTTGAAGTTAATAAATTAACATTTCAGATTACGGGAAAAAATTTAAAGTTTTTTAAATTTTGTATGCTAATAAACATTCGTCACTTTTTTGGGAATTATTGAATCTGTAATTTCAAGCAAAAATACACATCTTAATTTTCAACTGAGAGCAAAGTTTTAAAATTAATTTCATTTCTGTAAAAACAATCCAATTTGTCTGAGTTTATAAATAACAAAAATTGTTCTTCTAGCTTCTGCAATTTGCGAAATAAGTTTTGGAAATTTAATGACATAATTTTATATTTCTATCATTCTGTGTCCGCAAACTTGTATTCACCATTTAAATCCGTAATTTTCTATTTTTTTTTTTCCCCTATTTTTCTATACATTTTTTTACATCAAAATCACAATTAGCAGTCTAAAAATATAGCCAATTTTGATAAAAAAGTGTACTGATATTGTACATATAGATGTACATTATTCCTCAAAGAGTTAAATGATGGACAAATTTATTTAAATTAGTTGAAAAACATACATTTTTGTTGTTTATGATGTATGTCTGTTTAATGGCACAGTAATTTATTTTTACGAGCAAATACGTACACAATAAATGGTAAAATTGAAACAAATTACCTCCGCGCGAGCAGATTCTTGAAATGTCATGGTACGTATATAAAGTGATATAATATTGAAAACAAATGAATCACACCTGAATACTACTGGTATGCCCAAACTTTTATTGAAATATCCGCTCCAAACAAAATGTACGAAAAATCGCAACTTTACGAATTTAGGCGTGGTATTTCTATGCGTAGGTGCGTTGCTTATTAATGAGTAAATAATTTGGTTCGAGCATGACCTCACTAATATCTATAAAACTATAAATGGTATGAAGCGACAATTTTATGCGAAATTTATATTGTATAAAAGCTAACAAAACTAACAAAACTAGCAAAACTAACAAAACTCGAAGTAAAAGATCTTTGCCGTTACACGAGCTGCCTATGAGCAGTGGTTTATAAAATACGGAAAATCGTGAATATTTTGAAAATGGTTAAAGATTTAAAAGAAAATCTTTCAGGTTTGTAATTACCGTAAAAAACTGCATCGATTTAATGTATAATAATCCCATGTTCTCAAACATTTAATGGATACTGCATATTCTGGACCAATAATCTCGAATATCTCGAGAACGGTTCATTTCCCCTACATATATCATTAGACATTTTTTAACCAGCGTTAAAAAACGCATCGATTTCATGTATTTGAGAGGGCGTAAATTCTCCACAATAACCTTTTTTTATAATATATTTATAGACAAACTACAATTTTGTACTTGTAAATTATTATAATAATATCACGTACATCCTGAACTGTTTAATGAATTCGCGTCCTAGTTAAATTGAGACTGCAATTTATAAAACTGAGTGTTCTGCACGGGGAAAAGTTTTTTTTTTAATAATGCCAGTTACAATAGCTGACATCATATGCATATGAATCACAAGTACCAGCTAAATTTCAACATAAATTGAAACTACAATATTTTTAGACATGAATATAACACATTTCATGATACACATAAATTTCTCTTCCCAGTACAAGTAAGGTATTTTAAATTAAGACCAGAAATATTTGTTTGAAGTGTATATGACATTTTGAGTTGAATTTTATTCAGATATTTTATCACTTAATTTATCAATGCTGAAAAATATTTAAATTCCTTCTTGCAGAGATTTGGAAAAAAAATTGTTAACGTATTGTCTCATATAAAGATTACTACCAATCATTTGTTATTTATTTTCTATCTGATAAAAGAAATTTTAAAAATTAATTATAAAAAAACTTTTTATTGAGATTTGAACTCAATATTTTGTATTTCATCTTTCATCCACAAGATTAATGGGAAATGTTGCAGTTATTTATTCATTTTTTACGTGAAGATTTTCTAAATTTATTTTCTTTAGAATTCAACAAATGAAATTTCATGAACATAAGGAAAAGGTCTGAGATGTATATCTGGCAAGATGTTCGCATACGTTTGCCAAGTATGTTGTCAAGAATGATTACATTTTTTTTCACGCGAAAATTTTTATAAGAACTTTATTTATAATTTTACACAAAAGTATTATTTTTATATTTGATTGAAGACGATTTTTGATTCAATATACATTAGATTTTATTTCATTTTAAAGCAACATTAAATTGTTGCAAAATTGGTAAAAATTCAAGTAACAAAATATAATTAAAAGTATTACATTTTTAAATATTTATGTATAATGCAATATATATGATGTAACGCGTGTTGAACTGTGATCAAACACCATATTTATGATACAGTTTAAAATGTTTTAAAAGTTTTCATTATTTAAGATCGAAATGGTTAGAGAAATATCAAACCGTGAAGCAATCAAAATAAACGCTTTAGCCTTTTTATTATTGAAATATAGAATATGTGCATCATTTCATGTAGAAAAGATCCATATCAGATATGGGCCATGTCTTTTGGTATAAAAATATCAAATATTTGATAATTACAACACATATAAACACTTCATAATTTTTTTTTCTTTTTTTAATACAATAAAATAATATAACAGTAACAACATTAACACACAAAATTCAATAAGATAAATCAGAATAATTTTGAAAATCCTGTACTTTAAATTGCTATTTGCTGTTAAACAAAAATTAATTGCTCCAATATTTTTCAAACAATGCCAATTGTCTAGTTTAGTATTAAGCTAGTAGATCATTTTACAGAAAATGTAAATATAATATTAGCAAACATAGTTTATGCAAAATTAGTTAACTGTTCTTTAAGTACTATTAATGTTATATTGTAGCAATACATTAACGGATATTTATATAAGATAAATTGCTCTCTATTATCTTAATATTAAAAAAGCAAAAATTCAATATTTAATTTAAAAAAAATTCTAAGGCATAATTTCATTATTTTTTTTTGTTTTGCATTACACGTGTTATTTGTTCAATATTATCAACAACTGTTTTGCAGTTGTTTTAACATTAAAACATTATAATATGATAGTCTAACATAGATACACAACACTAAACATATAAATCTAAAAGCATATAGTTATGAATACTATATGGCAATATTAATTCATCATTCTTTAATGGTTATTTTAACCATATTAAAAACCACTGACTTTATAATGTTTATTTGAAAAAGTTCTAGTATGAAAGTGTAGTATTAATTTTAAAAAAGGATTTATCGTGAAAGACAAGACAAAAGAATTGTTTGTTTTAATGTGTGTTTCATTAATTAATTGGTCTTCGGTTGTGGCTTACTTAATTTTAAAATTAAATAAATAGTAAAATTTAAATTAAAAAGAATTAACGCTTGTCAACTCAACATTAATAGAGCGATAGTATATGATTAAATAATAAAAGAAGAATTGATGGTTATTCATTTTTATATTATTAATTGCTATTTAATTGCTACTCATTACATATTATAAACGACTGACCTTTTATTATTTTGTGTACCAATTTTCTGATCCGCTTGTTTGAGTAAACCATCTACGAAAAAAATTGTTATTTATTATTATTTAATATTTCCATATTAAACACGAATTCATCACTCATTTCATATTAAAAACTAGTGTGACGTGTATTTTTAAAGTAGTAATTTGATAGTTTAACATTTCGTTGACAAATGTTAGTAAATTCTTGCAAAGTGTTATTTTTTATTTGCTTTGAAATAATCAAAAACATTTTTCATCATAATGAAATACATAATTATATAAGAGAAATTAATTAATATTACCAGACTTTTTGTTCAACAGTTAATTTTGTTATATTGTATCATAAATTATCAACCATAAATTAGTTTTAAACTGGCAAATCATAAATTTTTTGATGAACAGCTATAATTGCATTGTTTTGTAACACTGAATGAGTTGTAACTAAACAATGGTTTATAAAAATCTTTATTTTTATTATATAATAATATTTTATTAAGTATATTTATTATATAATAATAATAATAATATAATTTATTAATTAATTTATATTACAACAACACATTCAGTTTTAGGCAGTAATAACAGTTTTACATGACTGCAAAAAACGATATTTTTTTTTGTTTTTGTGGTTTTTCAATGCTTTATTTAATATGTGTCACAGTTATAGCTGATACTTTTTTATGTGCACTAAGAATACAATTCAACAGTTATTAAAATTACATAATATTATTAATTTATTTATTTTCGTAAATCTGATTCAGAAGTGTTATTTTAAATCACCAGTTGTTCATATTAATAAACAAATTAGCATATAAATACGTTAAAGCAATATCTCGAAAAGCCTGAAATGTTTCATGAATATTTTTGTGACATTTTTATGATCATTACAATATCCCACGAATATCGTAGATAACTTGAGATGTTATCAATGTAC
>JABFOX010003423.1:0-10344 GCA_022817665.1 Axea sp. ZL-2020
AATTTTCAGTTAATTTTTCTATTAATAATTTATACTATATAATTATGTAAGATTACATGTAACATGTAAGGCTTACGTAAATATATAAGGTGTGCTAAACTGATTACATGTAACGACTGATAATTAAAATTACACTGAAACATTAATAATAAAAGTATGAAACAAATAACCCAATTTTAAATTAATTTTTAGCATTTCTTTGAATTAAAATTAGATGTAAAATTATAGACTAAAAATGTACTGTATTTTCAATCATATATTTCAAAAGAGGATAATTCGACGACTTGCTTGTATTAAAATCTTTGATCAATTTTCTTTTACTGGATAAATTTATAAGCAGATTGTGTGTTATTAAAATCAAATATAGTTTCATATTGATAATTTATATTTAATTTTTTACAAGAATAGCATGCTGATTAATTAAATGTACAAGTACAAGTTTTACTGATTTTAAAGATAACTACTTACTCTATATCTGTTATAAATAATTATAAGGTAATGCTTATTATTTATTTATTGCTTTTTCAAATTGATCATCATTAAAGTGTTAGAATGCATCCATTAAAAATAAATGTGAAATAAAAAACGGTGTTGTTAATATCCATTTTAGCAGTTAACGCCTCTTCGTATTCATTTTAATCAGGTTGATTAGATCTGAAGACCCGCATGGTGTACGAAGGTTTCCGTAAGTTTGAGTTTAGACGCACTAAGCTTCGTGCAGTTGTTGGCTATGCCGTGATTAAATTCGATTTATCATAGGCGAAAGAAAAGAAAACAAGGTACAGTTTTTGAGTCAAGATAAAGTTTCTTTTGTGATATTTTGAAGTTGTACAAGGGTGGTGTCTCACGCGCGTCAGATATATCAGAAAGATTGCACTTTTAAAGATTTCATAGTGAAAAATTTAGGGTTTAGCATTTAAAAGAATTAATTTGTTATGCAAAGGATACAACTCTCTTCTGTATAAGGTAATACAGTCTCGGATTCCTTATGCACGTAGCCGTACATTGAAACGTGTACGGTGTAGCAATTAACATGTTCGTTTAAAATGGAGCACAGATAACGACGGGCTGTTCCAGCCTTACGCGGATCTTGATTGTACATCGTATTACGGACCTGATAGTCCTCCGTGTGTTGAGCAAGCAATTTCGGCAATATTGTGTGTCTTTCGTACCTAAAATACTAACAATTGTGCTTTATTACATTATCATTTTGTCAGCCAACAATTTGTGTTTAAAATTATGCATACAAATCAATTTAAACATCGCAAAACATTCCTCTGTATCAATAAAATACATTTACTTAAAAATTATTCAAGGGAAAATATAATTTTTGTCATGGATTTCTGTAGATCATTTTTTTTATACGCGCAGGTGTTCAGATTGAACATTTATTTATATCAATTTTTTGCAATTAATACAACGTTTATTTCGAACATTAAACTTTTATTTTTAAGTGAATAAATATTATTTTTGTGCAACGAATCGTTAAATATTTTAATAGAAGAAAAATACAAATTAAATAGATTGGCATTTACATAAAATTATTGAACACTTCTGTACTTTTTACTCTCGAATAATTTAAATTTACTATGAAGTATTTTATTAAAATAAATCATTTATAGACAGTTTAATCTATTATTTTACGACATTAATCCAGATAAACAATTATAAATACATTGATAAATTTGGTGCTTATCATATTTTTGTTTGTCTGCATTTACGATTTCATCACTAATTTAATTTAGATTTATATTATCCTTGTATTCTGAAAATAAAGCACGAACAGAACTTGGCGTGAAAACTTGGTTGGAACAACCATACCTGTAAACATCATCGTAAGTATTTCCATATATAAAAAGGCCCGTTAAGTTGGCATGAGCATGAACATCCAGTACATAATCCAAAGGAGAATTCGCGTTCTTATCCAAAGATTGTAGAAGTGATTTCGTGGCAGCGATAGAAGGATGAATCCAACTTGAAATTTTATTCCAAGATCTGTTCAAATCCATTCCTAATGCAGTTGATCTAAAACGCCAATCTTAAATGAAATACTCAATAAGCAAGACAATTAAATTTATATAATTTAGCAATATTTTAAAATAAACTTAATTCTTTTTTAATTTTTATCAGCAAAAATTATTCAACTATGGAAATTTCATAAAATTTTAATTTAAGTTCTAACATTAAATTAAATTTGATTTGATCTGATGCTAAATGAGTAATTCTGTTGTTAATTTTGTGATTATTTTACACGTCACACGATTTTCTAATGCCTCGAAATCTTCTTTTCCTTCCATGCGTTTTTTTAAAACATTTTTTTTTTGGAAATTTGATCAATATCATTACCTGTAATTTCCAATATAAACACCATCCGGATTAAGCATCGGTATTATTTTAAAAACGATGTATTCCCGAAGAACCTTGGCAATCGGATGAGAGCTAACGAGGAAGTCCACGAGGCCTTGGCATACAAACGACGAGGGTGATTCACCCGGGTGCATTCTTCCTAGTACCGCAACAACTTTTTTAATCTTATCTTGAGCACTCTTCTCGTCTGTTATCGTTATCAGCTCGACCTTTCTCTTTTGTACCGAAGTCGCGAGCAGCTCGCGTTTCACCCAAGAATATTTGACCAACAGGTTATCCAAGTAGCCTTGGTGTCTCGAGTATGAATAGGGATACGTTAGAGAGAATTGGTAGATATCTTCTTCGCGATCAAAAGCAAACGCGAAGCTTAGCACGTAATGATTTTGATGCTGTTGCGATTTGTAGTAATACACCTAAACAAATTTATACCAAGTGTACTTAAGATATGCTATATTCGTTTTATATATGTTCAATTTTTGTTAAGTGCACTTTCACATTTTACACGCTGATATTTTGTGGAAGGAATTTAACTATCTGAGTTATTGTAAAAATAAAATGAATTCTTATTTAAATGATGACGACACTGCAAATGTATAATTTATTAAAAACTGTTTTATGATTCAATTCGGACATTTTATACTGAAATTGCTTTTAATTGCAGTAATTTTTATACATTTGATTTATATTTTCGGAATTTTTATATCTCGCGATGCATGAATGAATTTTTTATTAAGATAAATGTGTAAATAATTTTTAAATGTAAAATTTCCGTATAAAGTTAATCAATGAACAATGGTTTAACAGGATATTGTGCTTATTAAAACTTTTTATTTATCAATCATGCAATTAAAATTTAAATAATTGTATCCCTTTGATTATATTTAACATAAATTTTCGAAACCAGGAACAAATAAGTTTCAGAAATTTTCGAAATGAATACTAAACTGTTTCTTTGTTTAAAAAAAACACCAATATCTTCGCGAAATCAACTATTAGAGTTGAGATTAGTATAAAATTTAGTCGATTGATCATTTTGTGGGAATACTTTGTAATGGAGAAATTTCGTGAATTTTGCCACCATTTTACATTGTCCTTATTTTTTATCTAGTAGATTAGTATATTTATAATATTACAAATATTACACCCTTATATATACCTTTTGTCTAAAGCAATTGTAAATAAGAAGTAAAATAATAGTTACATTTTTTTGTACTTTTGTTGAAATTTGAATATAATAACAATGCAAATAAAACATTTGTTTGAAAATTTAGCATGTTTCTGTAATTAATCATTTTATTGCTGCACTACTGAGAAAGTTATGTTTTTTTCAACAGTTTGATGAAGGAAAGTATGTAGTTAGAAACAGACTTACATTTGTGCCTTGGTTGTATTAAAAATACATTACATTACATTACAAATAACGTAAAATTAGTACACTAACGAAGATAATGCATTCTATATAAATGGGCATTTAAGAATTTTAACTAAAAATTCAATTCAATTAAATATTTCAACTACTTATAATCCATTGTAATTTCCTTTAAACCTTTTCTTTTATTTAAAATTATCTGAATGAAAAAATATCCAATCTGAATTTGATTATGAACATGTGTATATAGAGAAATATTATTAATAAGGCTACACAAATTTGTGGATTAATCAAAAGATATGTTCATATTTCTATTTATCGATTCGGCATATATTTCTGAATAATAAGATCAGCATTGAATGTTCCGGATCTTCTCAGCTTAAAATTTGCTTTCTCTTAAATCTATGCAAGTATATAACGAGATAAAATTTATCTATACATTACGTAATAATGATACAGGATACAACAATTTGTTGAGTCAACTGAATTTTAAAGTTCCTTAAGGCAGAAGTATACATTCGTGTTAAAAAGACACAAAAAAGAAGAATTATCTTACTACAATATTTAAATATGAATGAATTTAAATATTCCGTGGAATTATACAAGAGAATAAATTAAAATAAAAAAAATACTAAAAATTGTATTACTTATATAATTATTCAAATACATACTATATTTATAATTAGCAGCATTGCATTAAATCTTTTAGTAGGTGTGTTTTTTTTTCAATTTTCTTTTATTTCTTTTATAATCAACAACTTTATTTTAATTTGACGCTAATATTTCTATATTTTTTCATAAATAAATATGTATTCATGATGGGTAATTTTCTGATTGTACATTTTGAACATGGCACATCATCATGCTCGAATCGAATAGGTTGTTCACTCTAAAAAAAAAGTCCTGTTTAGGATCTGAATCCGGTTCTGGTTTCAAATTTTCAATTTGACTACTAATTAGAAACCACACTGGAATTTAACTCGGCAATCCAGTTCAGATTCCAAATTATATTCTGCACTGGATTTTTTATTTTATATCTTTTTTAAAAGGGTCCAATTTTGAACAAACATTTATAAATTTTGTAGTTCAACGTAATCTTGTTTGGAACTTGCATCGAATTTTGCATCGAGTTCCGGATTAATACTTGTCTGACTACAGTTAGAAGCTGCAGAAGTTTGTCTCCAACTTAAAGTTTAATTAACAATCTATTTCGGATTTCCGTTACTAGTTCTAGGAAGGTATTGCATTGAACAATCTGATTAAGAATCTCATACAAAAATCAGATCAGAAATCGAAACGGAGCATTTTTAATAGAGTGGAATAACTTCCTGTTCAAATATGAAGTACTGAGTAAGAAGTGTGACTTCAACTGTTAGTGATAACTGTTTCGCACTAATCATTACTGCAACATGCAGAGATCAAGACTAAAACGAACATATAAAACCGTTAATTTGCATTGTACGAGCATTTGGAAAAAAAATTGCCACGGCAGTACTATGAAAATTAAATCATGATGTGTTTTTCCAAATGCACCCTTTTATTATGGAGCTTTAAAGAAATCTAATTAAGATATACTCTTAAATACTACTAAAAATAATTATACTGATACCTATCTGATTTCTGTCAGTGTTTATTTTCACCGTGCTTATTACCTTTCTAAATCAGTTCTAAATCAACAATTTTGTTTTCATTTTTATTTTTATTATTTTTTATATTTTATCATTTTTTAAACTTATATTCTCATTATTATTGTTATATATCATTTTAATTTGAATCAAATTCTTTCAGAATTATTTTAGAGCTATAAAAAGCAAGGGAATGATCAGCTAACCATTGACGGAAACTTCATAGTTATTAATATAAATAGCTGCATTTAATGGTATTTAAAATATTTCAGTTATGACCTTTTTACAATGGACATTAATGTTTTAAACAGTGGTAGTAATTATTGTACCACAGACCTACATTTTGACACACGTAATTTCTAACAACACCACACTGAATCCTGCTATCGGATCAACCTAATTTAAATCCAACTATACTTCCATCATTTAAAGCAAAATTGTACTTTTCTCAAAAATACAAATGTTAACCGACACATCAAATTAACGTATATATTGATACAATATATTATATTGTATCAATTATATCAATATATTATATTGTATATAATCTTTTGAATTCAATTTTAAACTCCTCATTTGCGCTTCTTAATTAAAATTCTAAATGTTTCACCTGATTAGCCGGAATCCTCTGCCACCTGGGTCTACTGCTGCTCTTAACCAATGGTGTCATGCCCTCTCTGAATAAGTTTTTGCACTTCGAAACATTGACTATGTTAAAAATGACCCTTTGATCTGCGCGTACATTGTCCACTGTGAAATTAAACCAGAAGCGAAGTCGTGGACTGCAGGTGTCCGGCCGAATGAAGAGGTCGTATTCGAACTCGGAAATTAAGTCGACACGACCGAGATTTCCAGTCTCGAATGAAGCGTCGAAACAAAGGTGACCCTTCTTAGCTTTGCCACTGTGACCAGGTGGTCGCATTACTAGTTTGTTCACGTTGCCCAGTCCACCCTCTGTGTCACTGTCTTCACTTTCTGCACAAAAAAAAAACCAACAACCATAAATCTAATAGCGATAAATTCAGTTGGACGGAACGCAATAAAAATATCAGTCAATTATTCCTAAATACGGTTCTGTATCTGACCAGCTCGTTGATAAAGACTGGTGTGTTCGAGAGGATCGCGACCCGCGCCCTGGAAGGCCATCCTCTTACTTAAATTGGCTCCTCTGTGTGGAACGCGCTGCAAAAGACTGAGTCAATTTTCAGACTTCAAGCGCTCGCTACGGAAAACACCTTCAGAGGCGAGGATCGCATTACACCAATTTCCACGTCACTATGTTCGTGACGGGACTCTAGTATTTGCGTGGTTAATACGTTTTCAGAACAACGTTTCTAACCTGATTTATATTTCATTTTACTTTGACACGTTTATTACAAGATTTTGATCACTCGCATTTGATAGGCAATTTAAAACGTCGACAGTTATTACGTTAACACTGAGAATAGATACATTTCTAAAATTTTGAAAGTATTAACTGCTTCCATTTGCGTTGTTTCTTTGAACTTTAATTAACGAGTTCGAAGTTTGTGAAATCGGGAGAAATTGATATTCACCAAGCACCGTAAAGTAATAGTTTGATCCGTAAAAATATGTGAGATATAACGTCCATCAATTTTGTGCTCGAGAATTTAATCAGACAATTTTTGCACTTTATATGTGCAAATGTTCTAAGCGCGATCATAATTAGGTTGTAAATGTGCTTAAATGTTTTAGAAAGAGGTGCATAATTAGGTCAGAGTTGAAGTGAAAATTAAACCGATCGTAGAAAATATTTTGATCTTTTTCAGACAGTTAAGTTTATTTTGTTGCTACAACAAAATAATATAATACAACTTTTATGTTAATTAAATAATAATCTAGTGTGGCGTTTTGCAGTTTTGTTTTCGTTCGAATTAATTTGTTCATTGTTTGTTCATTAATTTAATTTGGACATTTCACTAACTGTGCTTGGTTACGGTTGGCGTTTCTTTTTCTTTTATGAACACATAATTGAAATTATTTCCGGATAACCGAAGGCTTTGAAAAAATTTACATAAAGTTCGCATTAAAACGGGTTGCCAGATAGCACGCCTTCTTGTAAAATGTGAGCTTGCATAAAGCTGGCATTGCCGTGGTTGATGCGTCAGAGTATTGTTATCATAAGTGTAACCACAATGCAAGCTCGTGCTGACACTATGAGATCATTTCGAAACCGTATGTATGTTCCATACGTACTTGCTTGTACTATGCAAGCATAAAGCTACCAAAAATGTAATATTCATACCGAAAAACATACTGGGACAGTTTGGTATCTAGATTCGTATCGTTCACATTGGTTACACATGCAATTTAAAATAATTTAATTATGGATTTTTTTGAGTACACTTAACCATGCAAATTATATTGTACTTGAAACCAATTATTTAATTTGTAAAAACAAAATGTTGTAATTACTTTTAGAGAAATGAAATGTTGAATTAAACGTATAAAATGTGATTTAAAATGTATTTCAAAACTCAAATTTTAGAACTGTCTTTGGTTTCAAAAGTATTTTTATTCTCTTTATTATAAATTCCGATTTAAAACTGCATTAACGTTCATTCCAAAAAAACATACGTTTGAAAACTTTTAATAATAATAACAATACATTTTGTGTACGTGAATATCTTTAAATTATTTTTCAAAATACAAAAAGGTTTTATTGATATGTTTCTCTTAATGCGTCAAATGCCAGTTATCATCACATTTTGTTTAGGACGTTCTGAGCATCCATATAATCTTAATTTAAATGGTTTACTTTAGTGTACTACAATTATTTAAAGTGAAGTTATTATATGCAGTAAACCTGTACGTGTTAAGATAAAACAAATGTAATAACAAAACTCAGGGCGATAACGAAACCTAAGGTGGCGATAATCAGTTTTATTATTTCATTTGTTACTCATAATGACGCATTACGTTTATACAAAATATATACAAATAGGTGTATTTATAGATATAAATAGATTTAAATATTTTTAAACTATGTTAATAAATACATTTTATATGTAATTGTGTATATTTTTTTATTAGATCGAAACCTCTAAAAATGATTAAATAATATGAAAATCTAATGTCAAATTTAAAAAGTTCTAAAATCAAAAAAATATACTTCACAGCCTATAAATATGAACATTACTTAACTAATTTGATATATTACATTGGAAATTTCTTTTATTTAACACAAAACAAAGCATAACCATTTCTTGATGTAGGCAATGTATCTGTTCAATTTTTACTCTGAATTATGCTTCGATCTATTAAAACAAATTGTATTGAATCTTTTTAAATTAATGTTTGTTTTGCTTTAAGTTAGTCAATTTTTTTATTTCAGTCTTATCGCTCGAGATATTTAAATGTTTTTCAAAAATTAAAAAAAGAAAAAAAAATGCACACAAAAAGTTGTAACTACAGAATTGGCCACAAAGTAGTCTGTGGACAGACTTGTAACTGTGGCAAACAAAATTGTTTTCAACTTTTTGCAATCCGATTGCACCAAATTATTTTTTTTCGTACTTCACAAGTGACAGAAAAACAGCGAGTTTCAAATAAGTTAAGAGCAGGATGCAAAGTAGTTGCAATTTTTAACATGTACTCTATTAAGTTAGTTACTTTTTCGATTTTACTATTTATTTTCATACGTTATTGAAATGAAAATTTATAGAAAACAAGATAAATCTTGCATTAAAAAATCTACAATTATACTGTATACTTAAGATAGATCTATTTAAAATACAAATAAAATTTATTTTTATAACTTCATAAATAAAGTTGGTTTCTAACTTTGATTTTCATGGTTGTTTTTGTATGATTTTTTTCTTATAATTAAAGATGATACCTTGTCAAAAAGCGTGCAAAAAAATATTAAACATTAAGAGGAACATATATAATTAATTGCACCCAAAATAAAACTTTATGCAGTAAACATTCATACTAGTTTTATTCTCAATCATTTTTAAAGTTGAAAAAAATTTAAATTACCAAAATTCTGAAATTTCATCAAAGTAAAAACTATGACTACAGTCTTCCAGAGACTTCTTATATCCTAATTATTATTTTGATTAATTTTAATTGAAATACTTTTTTCTTAATAATTTTCCAACTGTTTAAAATATTTCATTACATTAAACATAACCGATTACCGTACTGTAACATCGATTTTAATAATGTACATTGAAACGTGTAATTGAATTACTCAGTCACGATGGTAAATGAATTTCTTTTCAGTTCTATCATTCTTCAAACACACATTTCTACGCCACAAGTAATAGTAAAGTGGTCATAAAAGCGAGGCATCAAGTCTGTCATTTGAGAGAAAAAAATCTTATTTCCTTAAGAAAGCCTCATGCTCAATTACAGATAAAAATCATTGTTCCAGTTAAATATTACTCATAAAATTGAAATTTTTTCGTATTCAAATTATACGCGGAATTAGCGCAGGTTGTGACTGCAGCGAAACCGAACTTGAATGCTTGTTTTTGTCTTATTTTTCACCAGTTTCATTCGTCTACCAATTTATTTATTCCACAAACTTTAGCACAGTGTGTTTATACAAAAACACTACACACACACACCAAAGAAATAAACGACAAAACTTTTCAAAATGTCACTCATCGCTTTTCATTGATTTGCATAAAATTTTCAACGGTTCTGAAATGGCCAAGGATAATCGTTCGTCTTGAAGCGAAGCATCGCAGTGAAGCGCCAAGCCGATAAAATGCGAAGTGAAATAAAGTCGATCGAAAGTGCAATAATTTCTGAACGAAATTGACTGAACCGCGTGAGCGAAATGCCTGCGATCGTGCAATGCACGGATTGTCAGGTATATCCCAGGGAAAGGTCGGCCGTGTGCAAAAGTGCACTATGAAATAAGAGATCGTGCGATTGCCTTTATCCGACAATTCGATCTTTGTAATGTCTCAGACGACCAATCCGAGCGTGCACATTCACGGTTGGGGGGCC
>JABFOX010003424.1:0-10343 GCA_022817665.1 Axea sp. ZL-2020
TGTAAATTGTAAGTAGAAATAATAATAAAATTATATTTTTCTAAAAAGGTATAAATCTTTCCTTTTTAAAACCCCACAAAAATTTATTCAATTAATTTTAGCTTCGAGTCCATTAAAAATAAATTAATTATTTGTTACTTCTGGCCGTTTCGTTATGATTACGGTCCAGGACGTAACACCTGAGATAAATTACAAAAATATATTTACATTAAAATTTATTTATATTTTTGTAGAGCATTCTATAGATTATTAGAAAAGCGTGCGTTAATTTTATACTTGAAAATTAGAATTTGTTTTTCCATAATTTATAATAAACATTTTTATATCACTGTTTCGCCGTATAGCTTTAGTCATACTTAATATTTTTAATATAACAACATTAATAACGAAGAAGAAGAGAGTAAATTATATTCCAGAACTAATATATGGCACTGGCCAAAAGTTTGAGACCATTGTGAAAAAGAACTAATGTCCACAAAGACGGTGGAAAATATTAACGTAAAGAGGAATTCGTACAAATGGGTAACTTTGCATTATTATACAGCAGATATGAATTAATTACAGCAATGCAGATTTCTCGTTTAATATTTTTTGAAATAAAAGTCTTTGTGAATATTTGTATTTATATTAATCTTCTTCTTAAGTGGTCTCAAACTGCGCACCAGTAGTGCAGTTCATGAACAATAAAATTAAAAAAATAATACATCTTATTTAATTATGCAAAAATAATTAACTAATTTTTAATATTATTAAGTACAGCTTTAAGAATTATATGGTGATTGAATAAACTAGCAAATTTTTATACAATATTTAAACGATTAGTAGTAGTATCATATATGTATAATATAAAATATTGCTAATATTATTTATTAATATTCTGTTCACTGTGTTGTATAAAGTTTTTAAGTTGTAAACTGTTCTTAAAGTAATTTATAACTGAAAAGAAAAACGTAAGTAAATCAGTTAACTTATTTTATTTCTTGTAAATATAACAGCAAAAACGTTAACAACGCACCAGTTTGAAAGTGTAAAGAAAATCATTACTTCGTAGATTTTAAACGAAAAACTGCAATCTAGCATATGTGTAAGATGTATTTGAGATATTTCCATTTAGATAGTAATACCAGCAACTAATGACTTTTCAGCGTCCTGTTCCCAGTGAAAGTTAAAAATATTAGATAAATTACACACATTCTATTAGTCACGAAAAGATAAAACAGTAGATTTAATATGCATGCATTAAATTAATATCAAGTTAAAATATATCAGTAGATTATAATTAAATAACATTGCACTGTATTGCGGCTATTCAATCGAAATCGTGGAATCATTGACAATCAATGGTTCCATTGACAAATCCATCGACAAATTTTATAGAATTTTATGTTATCAAAAATAATGTATAAATTTAAGTAAAAATTAGTATGAAATAAATCATAAATATGAATTAAACAAGGCTAATTAACTTTTTGATTACATAGGTATCTTTTTATAATCACATGTACATTCTGTTAAAAAATTAAAATCTGCATGTTAGCTCATTTCGGATATATTTTAAAATTGATATAATTTTTTATACTATAAGTGCAATTTTTTACAGATTATTTTTAAAAAGGATTGTATTGAAAATTAGATATAAATCATGAGCAGTAATATTTTATACATCGCGAGTGCAATTTACATTACCTTTGTATGAATTATATAATTTAATATTTAAAGAATAATTTAAGGTAAAGTTTATATACAATGTTTTACATTGCAAAGAAAATATAAAGCGAAACAAAAGTTAAATCTAAAATAATATTAGTGTTTTCGAAATACTCTGAAATAGTTTATGATATTTGTTTCAATATTGGCATTAAATTATGCAATTATAATTATAGAAAAATATTACGAGGAAATTATAATGTTAATATTTATATTGATAGTAACACTAACTGTTTCGAAATAAAAGTCTCAATATATATAGTAGAATAGCTGAAGTATTTGTCGGGAATAGCTTTTGATATAGTATAATACTTTTAATTAACGTTTGTTAACAAGAATAAATTACAGGTAGTACATTTTATTTTGCATGTTATAATCAAGAAATAGAATGTAGAGAGTGAAAAGTATCACTGGAGGAATCCATATCAAACTGCAAATCCTTCTACATGAAAATTAACAGCGATAGGTGATTAATGTTATAGATTAGTAATCTAAGAGATATCTGTTGAAATATGAAAAAGAACATTAAGTCAATGAAAAATTTACAATGAGATTATGGCACAAATTATTAGTAACTGAAATGTTATGCTCAGATATTATGAACAGCATTTTTAATATAATAAAAGAATATTTTCTCTGTTAAAAATCCGTAATATATAATAAAAATCTAGAAATACATGGAGAAAAATAAAGAGAGATACTCCAGAATTTTAGGAAATGTTGAAGAAGAAATATAAAAAGGTAATCAAGAAAGTAAGAAAGAGGAAGTGGAAAAAACTCTGTAAATACATTACCGGAAATGGAGAATCTATTCAGAGCACTGAAAAAGCGAATTAATCAGAATTAAATCTCCTAAAATATTGTGAAATGGACTCAACTCAAAAAAGAAGAATTTCAAAATGTATTTTTACATAAGAATTTTCTATGTAAAAAAAAATAAAACGAGCAAAAAGTCAGCTTGAATGATAATCTTTTTGACTAATCATTGTAATGTTAAATGTTTTAGGTAAATATCAGGGACGAAATTAGCTTCAAACTGACGACAGTATGAAAATCAGATTTTGCAGGTGCAATAGAAATATAAATAAAAGAAATCAGTCATAGCAAGTAAAGAAATTTGAAATTTTGTACTTTATTTTATACCAGCAAATTTCTCTCATTTACAGACAACCATTTAAAATATATTACGAACATTTCATTATTCAAATTATACTATTTTAATATAAACTAACTCTATCACGTCAAACTTTCCATTTCATACAGAATTTATTATTTAATATTTTATATTATGTACATTAAGATTTTTAATTTTAAAGGAATTTAAGTTAAGCTCAATAAAGCTAAGCAATAATGAATAATAAAACTATTTAAAATAATTGTTCTAATTTAGAGAGATCAGGATTTTAATTTTTAAATATTTTTACTTTTGTTTATAATGCGCTTTCACACATATGGTAGAATGTTTAATTTAGAAAATATATATGAAAATTCACTATATGTAACAATATTACGGTACTTTATTGTTTACCAAAATGCCAAAAATATGTATGACTTTTCGAGTTTGAGAATAAAAGACTAAAATTGTATAAATAAATCGTATTTAGCATAATTAAAACATCTATTTAACTAAATTAAGAAATAAATAATTATATTTGTGTCATTACTTTTTACGATTATATCTTTTTTCTAATTTTTTATTTTTAATTAATGCAATGCTGGTGTTGTGAATAATACCTTTAATTATTATTATTTTATTGACGAAGTATAAAAATAATATCTCATGCAATTAAATTAGGATTATACTTCTTCATCGACTTTTTGCAATTTTTTAAAATATAATATAATTTTGGTGGATTATATTCAACAAAATACATGTTAAAATTTTATGGTCTTAATAGCTCAGTGTTCAAGGGAATCAATCCAGTAAATGAAATGACGTGGGTTCAAATCCCATCGTGCACTGATATATTTTTAGATCTGCTATAAAATTATTCATTTTCCGAATTTTTTCGAGAGGCAAGGCCTCACCCAATTAACTTGTTTGCACTGGTCTAGAAACCAGGCATGCATAATAGAAAAGTAATTTACTAAACACACTTTAAATTTCTTTGTATCTAATTCGATTATGCTGCCATACTATCCGACACAAGTTTAATGACTATTCATTAGTTTTGATTTATTCGAACATATTTTGATAGGATGTTCCAGCAATTTTTGAGCAGCAGTAAATCAGAATATTAGATCCCATGTTACAATAATCCAAAAATTGAAAATAATACGATATGTAATTGAAAGTTAAACACCTTTTATTTATATATTCTTTTCATGATTAGAAATAATCTTGGATCCAAATTGTATGTTGAAAATGTAATAATTTATGTCTGCACGATGGTCGTTAATTTGTATTTAATAATTATTTAAGAGACGTTAATTTATGTTTCATAATAAACTTAAACAATTACTCGTTTATTTTATACGATTAATATCTGTTATTTACGTTGATTTGAAAGGTGCAATAAACGTCTAACGATAAAGACATTGTAAATACAACGATATGTTAATCATGTCAAACATATTTGATCGATTGAAGATATTTTGCAAATGGTTACTAAGCTCTATAATGCGTCGAAACAAATTTGCCTAATTTCTGCTTACTTACTTCATCCTTAACTATTGGTACTTGTGCATCGTGCTATATGCAAACTAGTGACAGCCTCATACGAAACTCGAGTTACCCGTGTGAGAATAACATGTAAACATCCACGTATGATGTAACTACAGCATCGACGTACCAGCTGTGTCTAATAAATGTTTCACACGTTAAACAGAAATATAGTAGTGCAACTGAACACAATGGACGCTTACATTTACTTTTAATCCGCAATTCAGATTTCAATTAGCAATTGTTTTATGATTTTACCTTTTTTATTTTATTCAATTATTTACTAAGTTATGCTACTGTTGTAAACTCATGTCTGTAATTTAATTATGTTTATGGCAACAAAATTGTTCTGACTAAAATACATTTAATGACACTTTTGAAAATAAATAGCGATAAAAAATCTTTTATTGGACATAAATGTCATATGATGAAATTAACGATCGGTTATTGAAATTAATAAATTATTCATTGCAAATGCGAAAATACTTTGCGGCCTAAAGTTCCGCATTGGTTGTAAAATTGATAGGTTGGAAAATACAGTTCATAATAATAATCAATAAAATTTGACAAATATGAATTTGTGATTGCAAAAATGTAACAAGTTGTGATATAGATTGTTTTAGCTACTTTAAAAACGAACGATGTTTACTTCGATCAAAAATTATATTTATCTATGGAATTATTAATATTTAATGTATTAATAATTGTGTAATGTTAATAATGTATTGATATTTAATGCATAATTAATTCCAGAACAGAATAATTTATGAATATTGATTAAAAATAGTTAACTCGGAAAATTATATGAAACAGTTTTGCACATGAAATATGAAATTGTGTGTAATGAATTCTAACACAGGTAAATTGTTTATCAAATCAAAGAAAAATTTGCATGTAATTTAACATGATTATCGAATAATTTAAAAGTGAGTTCTTTCCTGTTTCAACTTTAACATAACATATTTTATACTCAATATAAATTTTTTTTATTATTTCAACTTGAACATATTTTACTCAACATAACATTGAATATACTTAAATAATTAACGAGTTAACAATTTGCCATAATAATGCATTAAGCTTTTTATTCAAAAAAGCGTTAAAAGTAAAACGATTATTTTTAGTTGTAAAAATAACAGTATAATGAAAAATAATTTATATTTGGCCATACGGCAAAAAATGCAAAGTATGTACAAAATGAATCATTTGTAAACACCTTTATAACACCCAGCAATTGATTTTTTAGATACGTGAGACCATTCTGTTAATGAAATGAACTAAATATAAATTAGCGAATCGTAAGATTTATCATATTTCAATTTAATACGACCTTTTGCTCGAATTTTGTGGCTTTTTATAAAGTAAGATGCTTTGGTGAATGTGAAAGTTTTGAGCATAACGAAAACTTTGTTGTACACAGTTTAATGTTCATAGTTCAAAGTATAAGGAAAGACAGAAGATATAGAATGAACGAACAGGAAGAGTGGTAACATTCACCATAATTTGTGAAAGTTAACAGGAATATCTCAAGGTAACTTTATTCAGTAAATTACAAGGGACTAAAAAGCATCTGCTATCTACGAACAGTAAAGACTAGAGGTCCAAGCGTTTGAAACTTCGTCGAACCGTATTTTGTGGACAATTAAGAGAGCTTTTGTCGTCGTTTTAGATGGCATTCATGTATTGCTTAAGGATCACGCGTACGTGCTGATTTATAAGTTGAAACTTACTAATGACAGCAGCGCTTAATTTTCTGCACGGATTTCACTGATCCGCAACAAGTAATGAACACAAAATACAGTACAATATTATCATGGTTCTTTGTATAACGAAGTATGACGCTGAAGACGATCCGGTCCTCTTTTTGAGGATGTGAAATATGCGTTCTGTTTACCAAGAAAAAGCATAAAGTGCAGCAATAAAGTATCAACTTTTATTTTCTGATGTAATGTTGGCAACACGATCTCATAGCGTTTCTTAAAGATTTTTAACTTTGAAATAAAATCTTGCATCGTGGTGTTGAACAAAATTATATTTATCTCTCCCTCGATACACTTTCGATGTCAACTGTCACGACAGTAAGATGTGCCAACTATAAATCGAGAGCTACTACTATTTTGTTTTTTATATTTAAAGTTTTGCTTCGTCTCTATCTACGTTATCACTGTAGTAAAAGTAACTGATCATACCCCGATAATATCTAATCGTACGATCAGACTTAATTAGTGAGATCTTGTTTGATCAAAATCAAACGTGACTGTACATACATCGGGTACTTTGCCTCACGAAAATATGAGCCCGTTAGATGTTTAGTTATAAACTTAATAAAATCACTTACTGGAGTGTAAAATATAGTTAAAAAATAAGTTTTGGTTGAAATTTCCATTGAACATTTTTTTTTTGTCATCGTCGTCACCGGTATCTTTATCATTATCCTAGTTATTTCCATTATCACTTTTGTCAGCTATTCGGATGAAATATCACTGGGCTGAAATGAAAATAACATCCTTTTACCGATGCACCGGGAAATACAGTATTGAAAGCATTTATTGTAGAACATTCCAAATAAAGCATTACAAAGCTTCGATTCAAGGGTGGATTAGATTCCCTCAATGACTTCACAGACACACTGCAAGAATTTTCGGATTTGCTTATGAATAAGGTATATCTCAATAGCAGAGAACAGCTGTCGTGCATCATTCCGTGGATGGTGCATAATTGAGTAAATATTGTGCAATAAAATAATCAGTGAATTTATAAATGACAAAAAAAACTGTGCAAAATAATTTAAACTGAAAAAGACGATTATTAAAGATTAAAATATTGCACGGTAAAAATTTGAGCAATTGTAACAAAATTATTATCCCCATTCGATAAAAATGATTCACCAACGCACAAATTTTGAGGAAGTAACAATTTGGTTTATTGTACGTGAATTGAATGGTAATCAAGGCTCGCGTTACGAAAACGAGGGGCTAAACGGTGCATCAATTTGAGCAAGTTTTACAGGTAGAATCGTAAAACAATTCATTGTAACGTTCGAAACGATCGACATCGAGTGATCGTTCGTTCGCGTTGCTAACATTACGCTCGAAATATCACCTAATCAAATTTGAATAAAAAATTAATGAACGAATAAAACTTGCAACGCGTCACATTTCTTATAAATAATAACATTACAATTGCATTAGTGAAAAGAAAATCATACATTATCCTTACGTTTCTGAACAGCAGTCATGCATCGCAACAGGAAATATAACAGTTCGTGTAACGTCAAGAACATTTGGTTTTATTTTTTAGCAGCGTCCGAAAACTTTATCCATTGCGTACCGATACATTTTCCTTCTCCTGACATTAAATGATGTGTGAAATAACGAAAGAAAATAATAACTCACAGATAAATAAATATATGGATGAATAAACGAATGAATAAACAAATATAACCGCTCACAAAACCGTAATAAAAAAGTACATAAATATTCAAGTGAACAATTATTCATAAATATCACAATAAACGATACAGTTTGAATAGAAACACTGGAACATCGACAGAGTCCTTTAATCATTGTAATCAATAGAAATGATGTACGATCATGCGATAGGCGCCACTGTAAAAGAGATACGATATAGAATATTAATAACTGGAATTTATTTTAGTACGAAATTGGAATGTACCAAGATATTTTTACATGCAATATAATGATCGTAAGATAATTTATCCGAGATATTTTGTTTGACGATGTTTTATATAGAGGATGCTTCCGTCACTGAAGTCGTCGTCGCCCCTGTCGACGCGATAGTCACGTTGATCCAATTAACTTTGAATGCAATGTACACTCATATTCACTGATTGAAACAACGTATCAAGAGTCACATTAATGTCTCGCGTCAAATATAAAGTAAATTGTTATTGTCTAACTATGGAATCCCAAAGTCACAATGTATTATCCTTTCAGTGCTGAAGAATATATATTTTGACATACCACAAAAGAATTTTTAACGGAAGATGTAAAATCAATGTATTAATCAGTTCTACAGTTTGATTTATCCCTCTCAATTTTATTACGCGTTGCACGCTTCTGACGAAATTTACATACTTTTGCATTTAATCCATTAGCACATAATAAATATCTTATAATATTGAGGTATTTAGAAGTTTGAGCATTATAAATATTTAAAGTATTAAACATAGGTACTTCAGCAAGAATAATGAAAGTACATTTTTGAGTTAAAAAAAGCTACTGCAAAATTTTTTGTTAGTTTCATAAATATTACTTTGTTTGTTATTTTTGAAAATTCAAAAAGCTTTATAAAATCTCGAAGAAAATAAATATTTCGAAGACAAATCAGTGTGTGTTATTTAATGCATTTTAATTAATTTATTGTTTTTTTGTTTAATACCATAATGTGGCATTTTATAACGTAATAAATAATATATAAAATAACTAGTTATTCCGTAATTGCTCTTATTAATGCACTACAATCAGTTTGTACATTGCAATATAAATTTCTCTGATGGTGTTTAGGTGTAAGGTTAATCTTTAATCGTGTACGGTTTTAAAATGTTTTGCAACGACTTCATATGTTCCCTCGAAGTAAAATTAAACCGAATAGTTATTCGTTTGCGAATAACACGTAAGATACATTATAGAATAAGTTCAACGTTCCGCTTGGAATTATAATACTCTAAAAGTTGAGATGAAACGTATGGGATAAAGTTCTATCTACTATTGATTTATAAGTAAATTATTAAAATTTGTTTGAAAGTGTTTTGCAGCTCTTTAAAAGAATTAGATGTTTGTAAAAAGACTATTTGATTTTTGCAGTTTATGTTCTATTTATACAATTAAGAGAATGGAAAATTCGTTAAAGTCGAAAATAGAGTTTTAGCGTAGTTATTAGCAAAGCGTTCGAAATACTGAAGTAGACCGAAGTAGACATCTTAAAATCAGCACATGCTAGAGTATTGATTAAATCCTATTCAATCTCAAATACAAAAATGCACTTGTAACGTATATGTACGGGTATAAAAATATTAATTTTTTAAAATCAGAAATCTTGTTTCTTTATTGTTTTCGAATTTCAAAAGTACTTGAAGTTTTTGGCGAAATCAAGAAAATCATTCGTTTCATTTTGTTTAAATATATTCAAAGTGTAATTTTAGCACTGATTAATTCTAATGCTAAATATATATATATACGAATATTTATTATATTCAAAAAATTTAACTATAGTATTAGAACAAGATTAATTTGTAACTAGGTATTATATAATCGTTATATATTTTATATACATTTGTGAATATCGTGTGTAACAAATACAAAAAATTTATCAAATAAACGTATCGTCAGTCATATAATTGAAGGATATTTATTTTCGTAAATAAAGACACGTGAAATTTTGTGTATTTTTTCGCAGACTGTTTTTACTAGTAATGAGAAAGAGTTTCTTTGTTTATTTATTAAGTTATATAAATCGCATTAATTTTGCAATTATACGTTTTGTGAATTAATCCACTCAATTTACCGTTAAATATTATTGCTCGCACATGATATAACTTGTAGTAATGATTATTTTTCGCAATAAATTATTTCGTGGTGTTTGTAAAAAGTAATAATTAATAATTGCTGTTACACTAGTTCGTTTTCGTAGTACATTTAGTTTGTAATTAAACAGGTAACAAAATGGCATTCATCTGGAATTGTAACATAAATCGTGCTGGATAATTCGACAACTAATGGCGCAGTATAAAAATCGATTATTCTCCACTAACAGGTACATAAAGATGCTCGTATTTGCGGAGGGGCTACAGGGATTGTTGTCGATGACTACTCTGCACATAAAACTGTCCAAGCGGTATTAACTATGCGGTTATTTCTCTTGTGGAAAATTCATATCAAATATCAAATTCTTATAGGTCTTGTAGCCATGTGTAAGAAATTCTTTCGTATCGAACGACCTTCCTCTTCATTTC
>JABFOX010003425.1:0-10343 GCA_022817665.1 Axea sp. ZL-2020
AGACTAATATTATAATACATTTTTCTAAGAAATACAAATATTCATGATAAATTAAGTAGAAAATGATTTATAGATATAATAGATATTTATTTTAGAAATATTGCGAAATAATTTTTGATGTTAGTAACTTTACTTTACAAATAACCACTTCAAAAACAATTCTTTTCAACAAAAAATCTATTAGTTTAAAATAAAACTTTTCTATATGACTTTAATTCAATTAAAACAACTTACTTATTTTTTTTAAAGGTAATAGAAAAACAGTAAAATGACCGGATTCAAATAATCTAAAAGGCCAGTTCTTTCCTTAACAAGTAATAATAATGGCTGTAATTATGTTGAGAAAATATAAATGATGTATTGATTGTTATATAAAACTGAATCATGAATTAGATGAATATATATTATTGGACATGGTTTAATAATTTAATCCTTTATACAGTATATTCACATATTTATCATCCAATAAAACTTACAATGAATCAGATACTATTTGTTGATTAAAGCTATTACATTTTTCGTAATAATTCTTGAATGAATTACACTTAGAAAATGATTAAAATTTCAAGTGAAGATTCAGTCACCCCCCTCCGATCTTTCATATTCAAAATATTTCTCTCATTCCACACTTTTAATTAAGAAAGTTCTAACATTGCACTGGGTGCAATTAAAAATGAACCGAGATTAAAACTAATGGACTTCCATCAATTTGGCTTCTTATTCACCAATTACAGTTATTACCGCGATTCTCGGCCCCGAAGTTAACTACACTTTTACGACGTTTCTCGACTTTGAGAGGATAATTTTTATCCGCGTCGTCGACGTGTATTTCTTGACGCCCCCTATTTTCCTTTTTACGGTTATTCCTAATTTCACTGTTGCCTTTGAGCTGTCCTCGTTTTGTCGTCATCTCCTCATCGATGGCACGATCTTACCCGCGCCAACGTCTTTTCTCCTTATTATTCACCCTCACCACCTTATACCCACCCTCGTAAAATTAAGTCAAACAGTCCCGAGTTACGTTTCACTCGCTTTCTTTCTCGATGAAACGGCGAATTGCAGAGCAACTCCAGCTCGTTCGCTGTCTTTCGGTTTGATAGCACAATGACGTCAGGATGGATTACGATCTCAAGTGTCATGTGTAAACTCACGGTAACAAACTTTTTTTATGACCACGTGTTTCTTTGCCGGCCACTGCATTGACAATATTGAATGTCAAGGGAAGTTAATGCTGTGGAATTTGTACGTCCAGAATTATCATCCGCCGGCTGTCTAATCGAATGGAAATCGGGGTGGAATGTTTCACGGATGAAGTTATTCATATCCTAATTTTTCTTGATTGTCGCTGAATAATCGTGGGATTATGGTATTACGAGATGATTTGTTATGGAATGCTGGATAATTGAATCGTTATTTTATATGGAAGATTGCATTTCGATAAATTTGTAATCACATTATTTAATCTGAAACAGGGAAAAATTTAATAGATTTTCGATGGAAGATATCATACAAATTTTATCATACAATAATTTTGATCACAAAAATCATATCATCCAAACAGGTTAGGCTTCGATCTAAAAAATAATAAATTCACAAAAATTGTTGGATATTGTTTATAAAATATCTCACACACGCATTGTTGAAATACATTGTGTTTTTTATATGTTTTATTTGGAATCTTTTGCAAACTGTTTATTGTAATAATTACATATACCCTGCTGCCAATTTATCATTTTGCATGTATGATCCATAAGATTTACTACACGTTTAATATCTTTATATCCTAATATATTTATAGTTAAACAACTTTCATTAAAACTTACAAAATGATTATTAATACCAAATTGAAAATGAAGCATCAATTTTATATAAATCTATTTAGAGTTAATCGTATAACTATCTGAATCCTTCTTGAATCAGTTTGAGTCCATTGCACTCGGAAAGAGAAGTTCGAGGGAAATCTTTCGGGTACAAGAAAGATGCGAAAAAGCTAAGTCGCAGAAGGGTTAAATAGAATTAAAAGTGAAATATTAATTAAACGGCAAATTTGTGCAATTGCATACTCCTAACTTGTACTTTAATTCATTCTGCGAAACTATTTGATCATTAACGTAGACGCAAGTTGTAATATTGATATTTCGATAACTTGTTTTGTTAGGTATTTTGAGAAATTACAGAGATTCTCTGGTTGAACGATATTCCAGATCAGTTAGACAAGTATCCAATTTGTGTACCTTTCGTATGCTTCAATTAATTTTATTAAATAAATCTAACATGCTCCAGAATTTACTATAATAATTTTATTTTTAATTTCACATTTTGCAACGTTTAATGTAAAAATGTATTACTCTAAGTCAGCTTTTAAATAAACCGACATAAAGTTGTTTTCTATAACCGACAGTTTTAAAATGGTTACATAAAATTATTGTAAAATGTACCACATTTCTATCGGTGTGTATATTTCTATAAATTTAATAGTTTTGTGACAGTCTTATACAAATTACTTTTATATGTTTCATATATAAAATGTAATATTAAAATATTATACTTTGAACAATAAATCATTCTAAAATTTGAAACATTTTAAACAAATACTTGGCAATTTTATACAAACTGAGTGACATGCTTGCAAAATATATAAAACATTCTTATGACTAAAATATTGTATGTTATAATTTCTTATAATATTTTTGCCATAATTATTTCAACTGTTTTCAAATGATTTAATTATATATTATAAAAGTGACAAAAATGATCTCATATTGTATACAATTATAAATATGTAAAGTTTTAAAGTAAATTTCTGAAAACATCGACAATTTTGTAGAAAAAATGTTCGGAAATGTGCATTTATTTTAAAATACGTAACGTGACAAAATGAAACTGCAGAAAGTTGTAAAAACGTATAATTTTTTTCACCGTAAAAATTGTCGTATTAATCAGAACAATACGTTTTATTAATAAACAGTATTTTAAAATTTATTAAAAAAGTGTGCATTGTATAAACGTAAGGAAAAAATGTAATAATATTATATTTTTGTATCTAAAATTTAATACTTAAAATTATAATTGTAATGAGGTAGAGTACAACAATGATTGGATTTTGTATAACTTTAATGATGTAGAAAAGAAAAGAAAAAAACTGTATTTCTTCTATTCTTTTACATTTCACTTTAATGTTAAATTCTTAACATTTTTTCAAGGGTAATATATATTATGTTGGTTGAACAATTTCCAAGTTTAATTTACATTGTACTACTTTAAAGATAACAAGAAATTTTTAGTACAAAACTTTGAGGTCAGATTAGTTATTTTATTATATAATGAAAATAAGACGTAGATTTTACCACAATTTCATGTGAATTTAGTGTATAATTCTTTAATATTTAATTTAGCATGCATCATCTCTGCTAATTATAACAATAGGGCGATTAAAATTAAAACAAATTATTCCTCAATATTTTGTTTTCTTTTAATTTTAATATTATTACTTAAAACGAACAAATACCCTGGAAACATTGCAAGACTAGTTGACACACCTTGAAGGTTTTTCATAAATTTTATAATTCACTGACCTAAAGTACAAATTTTACACCATCGTATACTGAACAAATTTTGTATATATTTTATAGATATTCCAAATTTAAAAGCTATTCTATATTTATAAAAGTTTATTCATTTTTATAAAAGCAGGCCTAGAAAAAACTAAAATTCAATTGATACATAGATCTGCTGAAGTGCAATCAGATCTTAAAAGACAAGAAAATAGATTTGTTCACACACTTAAATATACTCGACGCAATCTGAGAAATTAATTATAAATATTTCTTTTTAAAACAAATTAAATTTGATGAAAATACACACAATTTGTTTACAAATGGAACATTTTTAAGTCTGTTTAAACCTCGTAATCCTTTGGATTAAGTTATTTATATGTATTCATATTTGTACTCATATACGTACATATATATGTACTCATATTTATTAATGAAAATATTAATATTATAATGCAACTTTCTGAATTTATTTAAAGATCATTATTTAAAACTAAAATTGAAATATTTATTCTACATAATAATTTCTTCAATTTCTTGTTAAAATTGTAGACAATGGTTGACAAAAAATTAATACAGTTCAATATTTTCAAGCAGTTTTAAATTCGCAAGACAAATTAATTACAATCCTTTTAAGAGATAATCGACTTGTTCCGCGTTTCACTTTTAACCACCGAATGGAAACATGATTTGATTTATAGTCATTCGTGCGAAGTGCGTCAGAATCAGTACGCTTGGCTGAAGGTGGATTCGATCGGCGGCTTTGCGCCTTCACTCCGACTTCTGTCAGTGGTCGTCAACGTGATTGACGAGTGATATCGTTAAAGGTTTAGCCACGAAGATTTTACTGCAATGATCTCGTTAGTCCTTGCCACCCTTATTTTACGCTCCCTTCGCATACTTCGTCACTGGCGGCGTGCAGATCAAGCGGATCAAGACAAACCACGTCAATTTTGAAGAAGGAAAAGGAGTGTTTTACAATTTTCAAGCTCAATCATCATTTAATTTGAAGACTTTGAAGTAATAGTGTAACAACACAAACCATTAAGTTTACATTGATGAACAATGATTTCGATAATAGTATTCAATCATGTTATCAATTAAAACATAATAAATATATAATTATAAACAATCGATAAAACAAAAATTCATTTCGTGGACATTTTTTTTACCATTAACAGATTCTCGTATTAGAAGAACCGTATGATAAACTAATGAACAGAAATATTTTTATTTGGTCGGTATATTTTGGCATAGTTAACTATCGTAGCAGGGAAATGATGGAAATTGAGATTTTAAAGTGTCCAGTGGTGGTGGAGGTGGTACGAGCCTGAATAGAGCAAACAGGTAAGCCGGAAGTGGATGACTGGGGGCGGTTAAGGGGTGGCGACCAAAGGACGGTGGTACTCGCGCCGTCGCGTTCCGAAACTTCCCATATTGCATGAAAGCCATCCCTGTAATACGGTTTGTATCGCAGTCTGCGTTGTAATCGTGGCGCCTGGTGTAGCTCCGCCTACCGTGATACAACCACCCTTCTCGACCACAGATATTATTATATTGCTGTTGTTATTATTATAGCTAGTCCGAGCAATGTAGGTCTATACGTATATTACGTAATAGAGTTGTTAGTGGTCCATCTCTGCTTTGTACTTTTAACATTAAAACAATCGCTGCACTTTTATTATGCAACGTATAATTATTACATGTGCTTTTTATTACAACTTTAGAGCAAAATATATCTTTTATTATTTTTATTATTACAGTACATCGTAAAAATTCAATTTAGATTTCTTTTTCACAAATTCTTTACATATTAATTTTTTATACATGATTTTTAGTTTTCAACAGAAGTGAGACAGATTTGTTGACAGAAATGTTGAATTGTTGCAATAAAACGTAGCTTAACAATTGAAAACAACTGTTTTTATTAATAATATTAAATAACAGTGTACAAATATAATACCATATATATTGAAATAAAATATAATGTTTTAATCTTTTTAAATCCTATCTTTTGTATCAAGACGAAATTCTATGTTACGATTTTTTCTAACTGAAAATAGTAATTGAAATGAGAATCAATACTACTGGGTATTAACATATTTTATCATTATATATTCTCCAGATTTAAGTTTTAAATCCATTATATTGTCTTTAAAATAATAAAATAATGTTTCTTGTGTATAATGAATATACACAATACTAAATTTAAAAGGATTAAAAATTTGTAGAATAAATAAAAATAAGCACATACAAAAAAATTCATGAGTACATGCACTTAATTTTAACGTTCGAATGTTAAATGCTTCATGAAAACATGAAAGTTATATACATACATAAATTTTTTTAAGTTCAAAATCTAGAAAACTATCTTATAGCTCTAAAATATATAACAAACAAATTGCATTACTGATCATAACAAACAAACTGATTATAATACGTGCAACCGTATATAAAAATAAAAGAACAATTTAAATAATTAAAAATTAAATTTCACCGTTTGATTAAAAACTAACAAAGGAGTTAATTTAAAAACAGTCCTATTGAAGAAAGAAAAAACTCAGGCTAAACGCAAAGAATTTCAAGCTTTGGCAAACTTAATGCAAAGGGAAAAAATAAGAAGTCTGTGTGATGTCTGTGTCACACAGAAGAGTAGATTGTAAGGTCGTTGCAGGAGTCATGCAATGAGATAGAGATAGGCCACGATAATGTCGTGACTTGACAATAAACCTCGCCTCACCTCGCTCGAACTTCCCAAATCCCTTCATCAATCAGCTGCACATTCTCTTTTTGCATCCGTGTCACTGACTTTCAACTGTCCAGTAACAATCGCATAAATGAACAGTCGCAAATGAACTAATTATTCTTTAAACGTTTCTAACCAAAGAACGGCTTTAACTGCGGGGTTATTTCGAATAACACGCGACAAGTTAAATTTCCTTTCATATATATTTATTTGCAATAATTAATATAACTATTTATATACAGATTTAAAATACCATAACGACGGATAACAAAATTATAATACGAATAAAATTTATCATATCGTAAATTAACGTTTCGTTGTGTTACAAACATAATCATTGAAATAAAAAAATCATTCGACAAATGCAACGATTATTGTACAGATATTTATCTAATTTGTGCTGAGCTTAACGCATTCGAAAAACTTTTTCTTCCGCTGTCAAAAGCGGCATAGAAAATTTGAGCGTTAGACATTCTCAAAAAATAAAATAATTTTACAATCATTCGTTTTTGTTTACATTTATTTAATTACATTGCACCCTAATATTGGAATTGTCCGAACATAATCAACAACTGTAACGGGCATAGACTTTAAAAAGTAGCGATGAATAACCAACTTAAATCTAAGTCTTAATTTGTGTCAATTGTTTTTGTAAACAAAGATCAGAATGAATCATTGCACAATCTCTAGAGTAACGCGATTCTCTTCCGACGCATCGCGAGTCGTCACTCAACGTAATCACCATTAAAAATTGCACCACAAAAGTTTTTCGAATGTTTCTAATGATCGTTAAAATACCATAGGCATAAATAAAATAAATAATATGCTTTCGAGTGTGTACTCAGAAACAGATTTAGTCGAAGCAATTGAATTTTATTTGGATTAACTACATAATTTTGTTTTTGTAAACAGATTTTGGTTCGACTCGATTTTGGTTCATTCGACTAACCTTTCTTCTGAACGTCAAATCTAAATTTTGTTAAGAGATAATAATACCGTGATGTCTTTGGAAACATTTTCCTAAGGGAACAACAATCAACTTCAACGTTAAGCCAAGATCAACAAAGTTATGAAAACACTGATTTGACTTCAGCTTGATCGGGAAATGACTACTTAAACAAGATCGAGCTCGAATTAATGAAAAGATACTACTTACTGAATGACTGATATTAAGTAATACTGGATATTTATAAACGATGTTGAATTCGTATTAATTTCAATCAGTATAGATATGACGACAGAAAGACGAGTTATTGTAGTGTGATTCAACATCACATCTGTATATGCTAGATTTTATTTCGGAACTGAATCAACGTTAAATGTACATTGTTGTTCTGTTGGGTTTTTAAGCATAAAGAAAGGCAAAAATTCAAATCTAATTGTCAAATTTCCTAACTCGAAGTTGGTTCGAAGATTTACAAATTTCGTTCATTCAAGTGGACACCTCGTACGACCTAGTGATATATTTGTCTTGTTATCATTTATGCTTCCTTCTTATGGACCTGTATGACCAGTAAAAAAACTTACCGCATCAACAAAACGGACCAAATGTTTATTCCACACAGGACAAAGGATCGAGGAAGGGGCAGGGAAAATCGTTTTCCATCTTGCACTGTTTCAAATACCTTACGTTAAGTTTCATTGTAAATATACATCATAGTTTGTTTGATAAAAATACCGCAATATACTCTTTCGATTCCAATATCAATATGATATTATTCTTGCGCTCCACTCAATTGAATCGAAACTTTACTTTTCATAATAAAAACTAAATACTATCAACATTGTTTGTGGATGGGAAAATGTTTTTAAACTTCGTACGTATTCTAAACTTTAGCTGCTAGTCATTGTACACGTTTGCTTTCGAACAATCTGAACGTTAAAAACAATTGCTGGAGGATTGATGAGAAAAAATCTAATCACTCGAGTTTGGTTTCTTGAGGACACCGTAAACCATACGCAGAAAATATTAAAAACAATTCACCCAATCCTGGCACCATGACCATTCGTGATAGAAATCGAAATAAGCAAATGTCATGAAATTAATCTCTTTTTTGGATTGTTAAACAGATTAATTTCTGATTTGAAAATTCATTTTCGTTTTTAAATCATTCGACTAGAAACTTTTTTCAAAATTAATTTTTCGTGAAAACATGCAGTGTAAATTGTAAAGTCAATTAACATAAAATATACTGCTAAAGAAAATAAGTTACTTTGATTATATCAAAACACTGACATGTTTTCAAACCAGGCACATTTTGTTATACTTCAGTGATAGACGTCTGAAGAAGACAAACTCTCTAAATCAGTTGGCCGATAATCAAACATATTTTGTTTAATCTCCAAGGACTTACGGCATCTAAAACGATGATATACAACTACGAAAAGAATAGCAACGATTGATCACAAAGTCATATCCAATACTAGTTTCTTGTTGAAGAACAGATAATTAAATATAGATGATGAACAATGACTAAGTTATGAGACTTCAAAGTTATCATTACATTTCAATAAAATTTAAATATAAGTGTACAATCATTCACCATAATTCAATATTTCAAGCAAATTATTTCATTATCAATGAAGTGATTATACCGTTAATCTTAAAGAAATTTTAAAATTGTGATATGGATTTAGATATCATGTTACGCCTAGCTCATATGACATCTATAGACGTTTTATCGGAACGTTATACTGAGGCATTAAATGCCCATAACAATTTTAAGAATGAGATGTAAAATTGCCTTAAGTATTATGTAAATACAATTTTATAAAAATAAATATTCCCATAGCATATTCTCACAAAATTTCTATGGTTGAAACATTGTGCAATCATACTGTTACAATTTTTTATAGTTAAGGCCTCATTCGTTGTGTCTTAATAAGGATATTCCATGAACTATAACGTAGCTTGATCAAATATCATGGTCCATATCAGTTTTTAAACCATATTTTTTACTTAATAAATGTCACAAAATTTAAGAAAATGTCATTTCCTAGTGATTTTAAAAATTAGTTTTCATTAATTTAAACTAAAGTATAGAGTCATATATTTTGAAAAATATGTTGGATTTATGTTTCAACTGAGTATAACAAAATGATAGTGCATTGAAAAGTCCCAGATATTGATGAAATCAAATAACCCTGTTTTGTTTGTAGCAGTTTAATTAATATGATGGAACTTAAAAGTGATATAATCTCACTTATTTTTCGTAAATTTTAATATATTTAATAGCTGTTTTACATTTACCAATGCTTTAGAAAAAATTTTTTTCGTAATTTTCTGATTAAAAGTTTTTTTTTAAATAATAAAAAACAGGCTTTTTTCTATTTTTTCTAACATTTTTAATCAGTCTTTCATAACTCCAATAATCAAATAAACAATTTATAATAATAAAATTATTTTCCATTTAAAACTTGAGTGAACGAAGAACAAGCGTAAATGTATTGGTATTTACAGAATATCTTGTATAATGAGATTGTGTTATGATATGTTAATTTGAAATTCAAAATTCATAAGGTAATGTTTTTTGAATTTTTTACCAAACAAATTTTGGCAGATACAATGAAATTGTTTATCAAATCAGTTCTGTTACAAAGAAACTGAATTTAATTTAACTTGATCAAATTTGAAACTTTCTTTGCTAGATATTTCAAATTAAGTTCAGATTATTTTGATCAGGGTAAATATAAAATGTGAAATTAAAATAAAAACACTGTATCAAAATCTCTAGATAGTCTTATGATTATATTCGACTTCTATCAAAGAGTGTTGTCATTAGTAAATCTACTCACCGATAGGGTTTACAACTCGATCAGCCTACCATTGTGAAACGTTTGACTGATCAAATTCCCCTGTTGGTCTGGTCTAAATGAGTTTCCTTAAATAGGATTCAGGACCAGTAAGCGCCTCCTCGGCGCTGTCGATGTCACAGATAAACTTCTGGGCTAGCTGGCGCTGGTTGTTGTGGCTGAATATGTGGCTGTTGGGGAGTGTGCCCTGGTGGTGGGGGAGGTGGTGGCTGGTGTTGGGGTTGCTGGGG
>JABFOX010003426.1:0-10342 GCA_022817665.1 Axea sp. ZL-2020
AAAATTTTAATTAATTAATATTTTGTTAATTTTTCAATACAAATAACAAAAAATTTTCATTTTGATTATTTGTAGAATTTACAATGTTTTAATTGTTCAATTAATAAATAATCAAATTACCCATTAAGATAACGCATAATAAAACAACCATCTGTGTCTCCAGGAACAGATTTGGTGGGTTGTAAATGTTGATGCTGGTTATCTCCTGTACCTATACTTTCAATTACTGTGGTCAAATTGCTTATTGACAATTGTCTCATAAAACCGACAACTCTTTCTTTTATGCTGCTCATTTTGTGGTACTTTCGGTTCTACTTTATTCATAATCTGCATCTTTTAATAAGATATTAATAACCCATTCATGTTCATTAATACCAATAAATGTACGATAAACCATTTCAGTGTGTTATTTTGAACATTTTTTGTGCGCGTATTAGTGCAAAAACACGAATTTACATGAATTGTTAGATATAATAATAAGTTTTTGTAATAACAACAATCGTAAATTCAACGCCTGCATATTAAGATATGCAATCGAATCAATTAACTTCTTACTTGTAAACAATGGAATTGAAGAAGTGTCACTGATTTACTTCGTCAAATAATTTTATTCCTCTGTATTTGAATAAAGTATGTTCTTTTTCTTTTTATCTCGTATGAATAAAAAGAAATAATCCATATGAGTAAAAGATGTTAAAAATATTATGATTTCCACCTTACCGACAATAAATTACTTTTTGAATTTGTGTTAAATTTATGTAACATAAAAATAACAAAAATAAAAAAATGTTGAAATTCATAAAGAATACAAGAATTAACAATTTAGATTGTCAATAAGAAATGCAACGACCATGTGCATCAACGAATTCCAAATAATTTCATGGCGAACAACTATAATAAAGTAACTCAAATGGAACACATAGAAACTACTCTAAAGCTCTAACAATTATTGATGTAAATGATAAATATATTTCAAAAATAAGAAATTTTCGAATATATATATCTTTCGAAGAAAATGTTTGTATTATAAACATTCCCAATATAACTAAATTCAAATTTATATCAATAACCAATTAGAAACTTTATGAAAATAAGTGTTCGCAAATTAACGTAATCAGATACATTTAGTGTTTTTGTAGGTCCTGTATCACAGTCAACAAATTGTATTGGGATTTTAAAATGTACTAATTTGAGAAATATCAAGCTATTTTTTATTCAGAAGAAAATATCACTAACGGAACTAGTGTCTTTTTAAATACAAATTATGTCATACCTTACATTTTCATTAAGACCATGTATCGCGGATGTTTTCACGGAGTTAGTGTCTTCTTTAATACAAATAGTATCACACGTTATATGGTAATCGACGAAAAAAAATCATAGTTCACAAAGTGTGTCTAAATATTTGATTGTAAGTATAGATTCTTAAGCTAAATTATTTTTTGTCCGTGCTCACAAAATTTAGCTTTGGGTGTTTTACGACAATATAAAGTATGATACCAATTATATTTAAGAAGACACTAACTCTATAAAAGCTTCTGCAATACACGACCATAAGGCGGTAAGCTTATTTACTAGTTTTATATTTAGTTGCGTATTAAATTATAGAGATGGCGCAATACACAATTCTGTCGAATGTAAAACTATTGTGCCTATATAGATTGATATTTTAGAATCGCACCATTCCTGTTAACACCATTTGAGTTTTATTTGAAAATTTAAATCTTATGCGTTTTATATTAGTTTAATTTAACTTAAAACTCTATAATTATTGATATTAACATACAATTGTGTTAACTATTATTTCGGTGAATCAAGTTGTATTGATAATTAATTTCTACGTGGATTATTTCAGGTTAAACGGGAATCAACACACTTTAATAGATTTATAGAAGTAAACAAATGTAATTTAAGTTTTACTTTATATATGGGTAATTAATTTTATTACGTATTGAATTTAATATAACATTATATGATTATACACAATGCCTACAACAACAATAGCAAATTTACCGTAAGTAAAACAAAAAAAATATTTTAAATAATATTTTATATTATTTTGCGAAATAAAGTCACTTAAATTAGTTTTTTTTATTAGTTTTGTTTTATTATACAAATAATTTTATAAAATAACTTTACAAAATAAAAAAGTAATACTCCTTAATTTAGCAAGAATAATGTTTTTAAATTTCAATCATTTTAAATAGTCAGAATAATGTATTTTGTTCAATACTTAAATACAATTACATTTTTTATTTAACAACAAAGAAAAGACTTTATTTTTAAAGACTTTTTATACATATTAAATTCATGTATAACTTTTGTATCATTTAAATGATATGAAATAATATATATCATTTAAATTTCAACATATTTTTTTTATTTAATTAATATGTAGTATTACTTCATAAAATTTAATTATTTGATTTAATTGCCTTGAAATTGTTTTTTTTTTTTGTTTTTGTTTTTTTTTTAATTAAAAATAAATGGTAAAAATAATTATTAGAGTAAATAATTAATCTTATGGCAAATTTCTTGAAAATCAGATAACTTTTTTCCCATAGATCAAATTAATCATAATCATTCTATTTATGAGTCAAACACAATATTAATTAATATTCTATTGTACCTTTCACTGTTGATATATTATAAGTAGAGTTATTCAAATTTTGTGCAATATAAAATATTTTGTTTATTACTAAATATGTATTATTAAATTAATATTTTGCAGTCATTGTAAAGGATTATGGTGTGTAATATCTGGAACAACGTGTCGATGTGAAAAAAAACTTGTACAAGATGAAATTACAAATGCTACTGAATCCCTTAAAAGTGGATTACTCTATTTCAAAGCATACACTGAAGCATCAATGCAAACTATTCGAAAGAAGGAAATACCACATCAAATGTATGAATTTGTGGGAAAATTAGCTCCATTTTTGGTACATATATTTTTACATTAGTCTAATAATTAACCCTTTAAAACCTTTTAAACCCTTTATAACATGTGAAGAAAATTATGAAAATACATTAATTTTGTTTTAGTTCTTTAAGATTACTTCATAAAAGTATTGCAAATTTATTAAAACTATATTTAAAATATATAAAAGAAGATATATATATATATATATATATATATTACTAACAATATGTATTATTTACTAGAATTTAGATGCAAGTGTAGCGTGGGATGTTGTTTGCAATTACATGCAATATGAATATCGAAACTGTGCAGAAACATTTGCATCACAACTCACAGACTTGACTTCAATGAATATCTTGATTCAAGATATTTGGACATTTTATTTCACAGAAAGATTGACTCTGATCAAATGTTTGAAATTAATGGTTGAATATAAAAACAATAAAAATCATCCACATCAAAAGGAATTCGAGAAGTTTTTCCAGAAAAACCCATTGATCAATATGGTTGATTCCATACGAAAGCAAATTGAAATGCTGAAATTTATCAACCCCCCTACAAAATGTCCACTTTTCAATGAAGAACACTTACATTTTTTATATAATAGTAGTTTAATCGAAATGAGAGAATTGTTGCACATTCTCACAATAATCCTACATGAAATAACTGTACCTAGTGAATCTTTTAATGATATATATGAAAGCATTATTGGAGAGCCTAGACGCTTAACAAGTTTTAAAAATCATGAAGATAAAGAAACTGTTAAAAAAAAAATAGAAGATATACAATACAGCCAAACAGCTCTTTTGCTCGTACTGTTAGATGTCATAAAAAGTAATGATAACATGGAAAAATGGATTATTAATATACGTGGTACAATGCAAGATACCTTAGAACACAAGTGTATACGTGATAATTAAGTTCATAACGGACCCGTTTTGCTTTCATGGATGCTCGCTAATTATGCAAACGAAGGTGAAAATCCAGATATTTTGAATCGAAATCGACCTTTTGGAGTTAAGGCTTTGCAACTCAATGTTTTCTATTACCTTCGAGATTTGATGGAATCTGAAATGATCAAAGAAGATACTCAATATGCAGCCACAGTGCGCACTACTGTGTATAATTTATTAGTATTGTTAGCTGCATATGTTGACGAAGACAGATTAGACACATTTGCTGGTCTTTTTGATGTTATATCTGTTACTTTAAAATATTACGAAAATACTGAACGTTTTTGGTTAGAAAAAGATAAAGGACTTTGGATTTTTTATAAATATTCTATTCAGTGGTTTCCATACAAATTTGATCCATTGACGAAAATAGTAGCAGGTTTGGCTGCTGCTAACTTTAAGTCACAAGACAAGAAAATTTCAAATGCTAAACAAGTAAATTGCTCATTTTAATTAATATATTTCGTATTAATTTAATATAGTATTTGTGAATGTTATTTTAATAACGAAGAATTAAACCTGTAATTTCTTTTAGGTATTGCACGAACTGGAAAATTTGCCTTCTATAACCTTAGAAATACCACGTCAACAAATGAGCGTGATTAATTCATTTAGTCCATATAAATCTGAATGTGTGCTCCATAGAAACGATTTTACTATACCTGCAGGAAGTAATTATGCTAAAATGGAACTTTTGAGAACAAACAGTACTGAAAGAGATGAATGTGAAATTATTATATGGAATGTGAAATCTAATTATTGGGATGCTTTTCATTATAAAATAGAACTGCTTTTTCACCTAGCTAGTGGTGGATTAGCCAATCTTGTTGATGTAAAAACATCTTTACCAGAACAAGTAGCTGGTGGTTTTGCTTTACTCGAATCTTTGCTTTCAACAGACATTGAAATTTCAAGCAGTATAGTAATACCAACAGAATTAAGTTTCGAAATTGTGAATAGATTAGCATATCCTATTCTTCCTTCAAATATATATAAAATTATTGTTTGTTGTTTACGTATTTTTTCAAAATTAGTTTTGAGATATCCGAAAGAAGTGTTATCACGGTTAAGAACCGGTATTTTCCCACGTTTCGATGATAGATATCAGAAAACTTTGGAATTTGCACAGGCTGTGTCTTTCGATGGCGGTCTGATCGCCTCGTGGTTATCCAGTATTGAAACTATAACACATATGTATCCTGTTTTAAATGCTTATTTAGATATTCTAGCTAATTATTTGATTGTACGACACAGTAAAGAAGCTATGTATGCAATTGAAATACCAGGGATGATACTTTTATTACAAAGTGTATTGTCGAAATTAGACTCTTGGTATTTCGAGTTAGATTCTGAAAGAATCGATTTGTGGTTAAAAAGCATTATTTGTTTACATCGTGCATTAGACACTATTCCAGGAGAAAAAGAAGACTTACGAAATGAATTACGACTTATTGTTACATATAATCTTCTTCACTTGGAACCCAGACATGCTTTGTTGAAATTAGTTCGCACTGGAGAAAGAATGTTGAGAAATAAAATGATGAATGAAACCGATTGGGTTACTGGAAAAGGATTCAAGGTAAATCGTAATTTATGTTCACAGTATTTAAAAGAAATTAATAACGTTATGTATAATTGTGAATATACCAAACATTATTACATAGATTGGTAATACGTAATAATCAATGGTACAAGATCAATTTATATTTTAATATAAATTAATTTATTAATTAATTTATATTAAAATTTAAAATTAATTAATTTAACGTTTGATTAATATTAATATGATAACCATATAATTATAATCATTTCGTATAAATGCATCTCAATTTAATTACCATTGTTTAAAATTAATACATTTTCTAGATAATGAAGAGTGTTCAGTTGGCTCTATCTGTCATAAATCGACTATTGATGTACCGAAAAAGTTTAGGACTTGATGTTGAAAAAAGATCACCATTGGAAGCAGCCTTATACGCTTCACCTTCTCTTCCAAACGGCCTTCTTATTGTTCCCACAATCGTAGATTACCTATACGTGTGGTTCAGTCCAGCTTTGCAAGCTATGGCAGTGCGTTTATTAAAAAAATTCGCCGAAGGTTTTTCTATGTCACTCTTAGTCTGTATGGGAATGGATGGTACATCTATACGCGAAACTTTTGCATCCAGACTAATGTCTCCAACTTGTGCAGCTGAGGTCAAAGTATCAATTTTGGAACTTGTGACAGTTTGTCTTGACAAACAACCAGGATTAACTGAAGCTCTTTTCAACATCATGCATCAAGCCGAACGTAAACGCACTTTCCCACGACCCGCCGATGAATTTTTCACAGAAGGCTGCACGCGATTCTTAGATCTCTACTTGAAACGAATCCACAAAGAAGAAGACATCATTTACGACAGACTTTACGACAGCACAATGAGCTTGCTACGCGCTATGTGGTACCATCGTAATGAAATTCTCGTCGGCTACTTTCGAAAACGCTCAGATTTCTGGACCAATTTACTAGCGCCAATTTTCCGAAAACTTGAACCTGGAGTACGAGGTTACTATCAGTTATTTGATATTATTACGTTGGAGCTTTTCAAAAGCACTCAAATCGAACCAGACTTTTCTGTAAATTTAAAAAAGTTGCTTGACCCAGCTGAGAATTATTGGCAAAATTTGACATCGTACGTTTTAAATGGTATACCTATGAAATATGAAGAAATAAGCTCTGTTGAAGACAGCAATGAAATTATTGACAAAGATAAATCTCGGAAACCATTGTATGAAATGAATTTGGAATCTTGGTATCAATTACTTGTTATAGTCACTGATGATAGGATAGCGAAGAACAATTTTTTGGTTGATTCACAAATACGATCCATGACTCATCTTGCTTTAAATCACACGTTCAATTATTTAAAACAGTTATCACCTTCGTTGATGAAACATCAAAATTTGAAGACTTCTACTGCTAAAATAACTATGCTTTTAACTTCAATTGCGCTTCGATGTGTAACTTCGCTCAAAAGAGATTATTCTGAGGATTCAGAAATGAAAACAAAAATAACCAACTTAATGCAAGAAATCACGCAGTCGTATCGATCATACGGTAAATCTTTGAAGCAGGTATTTAATTTGAACAAATTTAATAGAAACAATTTGTGTGTGTGTGTTTTATATTTAAATACTGATATTTAATTATAATTTAAAATGATTTATATTTGTTAAAGGTACTCATCGCTCTGCTTATCGCATGTATTGATTTAATTTCAAATGATCTTAAAAACGACAACACGGTTTTAGAATATTTACTTGGTCAAGCATGTATTTTAACAACAGAAGATTTGGAAGAGTTAAAAAAAATAACACTTCATTTAAATAAGAAAAGGAAGTTATCAAATCAATCCAAGCTTTTATCACAGGGTGCATATGAACATGTTAAACCTGTAACTTCATCAGAAAGCATGCCAGCAACATTGACAGTTAGTTTAGTTACACGATTACTTCGTTTAAAATTGGAATCATTAAAATATAAGAGTTATCGTAAATCTGCGTGCACCCAATTACAATTACTAGTACCTGAACTAATGATTTGCATTACAATGACTTTGCAAAAGAAAATGTATGCAACTTTTAGTAAAGCAGCTTTAACTTTGCTTGGAACTGTTGCTAGATCTCCGTATGATTTAAATACAATCGATGCTGAAAATAGTTCCAAATTATGGTTGGCTCTTATTCCACCAACAGATATTAAGAATAGTATGTTAGTGTCTTTGTATAACGTAAGTATTATGGTAATGAATATTCTTTTAAAAGAAAGTTAGTTTGTAATGTAAAACTTTTATAAATACTACATTGTTGGGCAATTTTAGGACTTTGTTGACAAGAACAATTGGACTTGTGAAGATTGGTGGCCCCTTTATACAACTGGTTTGGAATTTATTACTGGATTAATAACTAATGAGAATGGTCCTACTTATATATGTCAAATAATAACTTTTCTTGGATCTCATGAATATTTATTATTAGAAGTATCAACGTTGTTGAGACATACGGCAGATCCTTTGGCAGCTGATCTGATCCAGTCTTTGATAGTACTTATTTCTTCGTTATCTACTAAATCTATTTTTTGGGAATCTATTCAACCATCTGTTCGTGAAACACTAGTAGTAAGTCCAACAGTAGCAATTAAATAATTATATTATTTATTATATAATAACATTATAAATTAGAAAAAAAAATTTATTATTATAAGTTTTATTATTATTAATATATATCTTAATAGTCACATTTTAATAATAATGTAATATTTTGTTATATGTAAAACTTTACATTATTTCAGAAATGTACATATTTTGCGTATGATAGCACAGTCAATCTTCTTTTAAGACCAAGAATTTTAAAATTTATTATTGATGGAATTAGTGTCGAAAGTGCAGAGGAATTACAATCTTGCGACGAAACATTACCAAGTGGAGAACTCAAATTACTAGTTAATAAATTAATTTTAATTAATACTTTTTGTGCCCAAAGTTTTGTTTATTTTTCACCAAGGTTAAATGCTCTTGTGGATACTATTTACGAACAAGACGACTTATGGTACGCGCCAATGGCTGTAACCAAATTTTGCCCTCCACAAATGTCAATTAATTCAGTACCACGTTTAACTTATGGTACTATCATAAGTTCAACTCAATTGTTCACTCAAGCGCAATTGCATTCACAAACATCGCTTGATAATTCATCTGGAAAAACTAATGGAACAAATTCTACAACTCCTAGTACAGATGACAACAAAATAGATTCTGCAAGAAAAGAATGGGAGCGAGCAACGCCAGAAAATTTACGTAGAGTACATATTAAAGATTTAAGAAAAATTTTGTATTCTGATACAAATGTTGGAATTTCTGGTTCTAATATAGGTATTTATGTTGAGATTAATATTATCTGATTACAAAATATTGCACATTGTGGTTTTAATGTTAGTTTAAAATAATTAAACTAAAAATTCATTATTTTTAGGTAACAATAATATTGATTTCTCTCATTACTGGACTGGATTGGATGTAACTGTGCCTCTTCTGGGTAACCCACGTCTTATAAGAAGACCATTCGATCCATTGATTTGTGAAAATACAATTTTATCAAGAGCTACAACATTAGTACCAGTATCTGGACGATTAGTAAAAAGTAGCAATAGCCCTAATAACGCAAAACAAGATGCTAATAAGAGTCAAAAGAGTGTGACTTCAACTTTTAAAGTGGAAACGAGTAGTAGTACGAGTGATCCTTGGTTTGCTTGCATGGAAAAAAATAATACAAGACTCGCGTTGGAAGTGAATCTTGTATTAATTTTATGTCAAGCTTTAGAAGGAGTTAAAAGTCCTAGGTTGGTATTACGCGATAGGCAATTAATAGCTCGTGAAACAGCCACCGAAGTTGGAGTTTTATTCGATTTTCTCGAACATAAAAAAAATACCGAGGACTGGAAAGTTAGTGCATCACTTGTTTATGACAATCCCAAAAAAACATTGACTGTTTCTGCAAAAGATAACGACGAATTCATTTTGCCTGCAAGACTAAACAAGGATTGGAATTCCGATGGAGATACAACTGTTGTTACAACTGGTTGTTTTAATACCTCTATTAATACGTCAAAACTATTACAGTTGTTGGGAAAATTATTAAAAACAGTGGTTGAATCTTTAGACACCACGCAGTTTGGATAATTTACACATGATGTTTTGAATTTTTAATTATTTTAAAATTTAAGTATATATTTTTTGTAAATTAAATATGCATTGACATTTAACGACTTTCATTATTAATTTAATGTGACTGATTTATCATAAAAGAACATTTTATAAATTCAATTTGATCAAATTACAATTTTTCGCTTAAAATAATTCACACTTTTGATCATATATTTGTTTATTACTGTACAAATGTTACTTGACGCATTTAATATAAATTAAAGTTCTCCAAATGTAAATGAAATTGTAATAATAAATACGTTTACACAAAATACATGCATATTATTTTTTAACAATTTCATAATATTCATACATACATTTGTATATATGAAGTGGTCTGACTTTTAACAGACCCGTATATTAATATATCGTCCCTTTTAATATATTGTGATATTTATTTTCATCAATTAGTTCACAATAAAAGTAAAATATAACAGTACTAAAGATAAAAAAAGTCATACAAAATAAATGTTGTTTTTTTTTTTTTTTTTTTTTTTTTTAATAGTTTTTTTAAAACAATTTTTTAAACACTTTTTTTACACAATTTTTAAATTTTTTTTATTAAAAAAACCAAGAATTTAATTATTTTTTTTATTAATATTAATAAAAAATTTTTTTTTAACTTTTAATAAATATTCTTTAAAAACACTTAATAAATTTTCTTAAAATACCATCATTTACTCCAAAAAAATTAATTTTTATTTTTATCTTTTTACTATCTTATG
>JABFOX010003427.1:0-10342 GCA_022817665.1 Axea sp. ZL-2020
AAAAAAAAAAAAAAAAAGAAAAAAAAACATTGGTGAGCTGAAACAAAAAAAGGAAAAGAAAATAGCAAGACAGCAATATGAACTAAAACATTGGAAATCGAAGAAGGAAAAACAAGGGTTAGGGAAGTTTTTAAAGATATTTAGGGAAGCAAAACGAAGGTGAAAAGAGAGCATTAACAGATAGTTGATAACAAATAATTTTGTAATTGATTGCATTCGCGAATGATGCTGGATTGGTATTAACAAAGAAATTATTTAATGTTAACAAACATTTCTCAGAATTAAATCATTATATATTACTCTCAGGAATTCAAAATAACATTTCACATCTGTTACTTATGACACAATGTTGTATATAATGATGCAATAACATACTCGCGTTTTAAATTCGAATATTAATACGCATATATTTAAAATTGAACTCGCATTATAGTATACATAACAGATTTAACATTCTTGTAGATAATGTTAATTAAAGTATTGTAAAATATGAAAAGTTACTACAAGATAATCTTTTAAATTTCATTCACCATAGTACCATTACGGAATTGATCATTATTTTGATAAATATATCATATTTAAATTGGTTTGTACTATTATTATCCACTTATCAGTTCTTATGTTTCTGAGTTTCAATATTTCCTATTTGGAGGAAAGTCATTTAAGGCTATGTATCACATGTAATTTCACAGAGTTAGTGCTTTTTTAAATACAAATGGCATCGAATGTTATATTATCATAAAACGATTATATACGATTATATTATAGCTAAATTCTATAAGTAAGGGACAGTTTATTGAATTCATAAGTCTAATCTTTTTATCAGATATGAGGATGCATTTTGAAAACTACAGATTGTATGTGAATAGAGAACAAAACAATTGTAGTTTACAAACTGCGTCCACATATTTGATTAAAAGTGTATATTTGTAAGCTGAATATATTTTCCCTCACTCACAAAATTTGGCTGTGATCATTTTATGTGTGATAAATTCACATTCAATGTGTGATATTATTTTTATTTAAGAAAACACCAACTCCGTGATACATGGCCTTAATACAAAAAAATGAAACATTACATGATATTTCACAAACATCACTTCTCACAGGGACATAGAAAATTATCGTCGAATTAATTGAGCAAATAAATAACATTGTTATTGATTACTGTGCTAGTAAACAACAGTTCAGACTTTTACGAAAGATTGATTTTCATTTGTATTGAAAAATTTGTTTTCTTTTATTTATAACAACTTAATCCATCTACGAACTAAGAATAAAATAAATCAAACATTTTTTTTCACGGCAATCAAAGTTGACATTTTTATGTATGTTTTGACTTGTAATATTTTTTATACCGCAGGATTTAAGTTTTAGATTCAGAAATATAAAACCTTATATTTCCGCGATAAAAGAATATTACCACGGTTAGTGTTGCATGAGTTTTGGCTTCTACAAGATTCTACAGAGTTTCAATACCGAATTGGTATTCTTTTATTACATTTGTTTATTAACAAATATTGCATCCAACTCATTAGTTTATCATGGAGTTCGTATTATCATAAATGGGACAGCTGTCGTTTGACTGTATTTAACAAAATTGAATATTCAATAATTGCATAATTGTCTCTAGTGTCATTATGAATATCACCCGTGTGTCTAATAAATGAAATGATACATTTAAGTGTTGTATCGATAGAGATACCTGGCAATTTGTACTTGTTGATTGAAGTCCTAAATGATAACACGGTGTTATAAAAGTGACCACGCAAACCATAAATACTTTTTTATAGTTATCTTCCTCTTTCGGTACGCTGACCTCTAAATTCTTTGAGTAAATGAGCTAATAAAGACAATGCCATCATATTTGAAAATTATCGTGTGTCGACTTTTGCAAAAAATTTGCTGTTCTCCAAATATTCTTTTGGTCCACGTTTTCTTTGAGATTATATTGCTGGAAAAACATTCGATATTTTGGAAAATATACACAAAACTTGCGTGCAAACCGTAAACGCTTATAAGTAATAACGTCAATTATCATCCGATAAATTTTATCTGTAAGTAATTTCTTGAATGTCCCATGTATTATTGTCTTAAGAACGTTGCACTGTGAGTATGTTAGTTATAGTAATTTCATTACATCCGGATAATTCCGACACAGTCTTTCGGAAAAGCCGTACACTTGAAATCAAGAACGTTCGGTTATCTGTACATAAAAAACGAGTAACCTCGGTCATCCGAACAACCGCAAACCACAATTTCTCTCAGAACGAAAGATAAGAGGAGTAGTGAAATGCAGTACAGAAGTGGACTAAATCTTCTTGAAATACAGTTCCGAAACTTGTGACCGTATTGGCGGTTATTTTCAATTTACCAGATGTCAAGTTATGCTTGTTTACCAGACGGACATTAATTCAAGGAGACGCTTCATTGGATTTCCGTGTACCTTAAAACAAACACTCAAATAAATAAACTGCTCAACAATTTGTGTTACACTGAATCATAGCGAAATAATTTATTAATCAACGGGTTTTCGCAACTCAAAATTACAGGATCGTTAAATGCCATAAATCGATGTAAAATACCACAGCGTTGAGTTATTTAGATTGTTCTGTTTATTTTAAATAAATAACAAATATTGCGATTGATAGTAATGAGCAAGTGCAAGATTTTATTTTTCGGTTCTTTTTATCAACATTTTCAACAGCATTATTATATATTTTTAAAGATGAATTTCATCAATTTTACGTTCAACATCTGCTTTTGACTTGGAAATTATTTGCGGATTGTTAGCACAAACTCGAGATTTCAAATATCCGCAAATCTTCTGTAAGGATTTACTGTACGGTATTTCTTGAAATATACAGTTTTGGGTATCCTGCTGAACAATGAATTGAATTTCTTGAGTTCTCATTCATATCTTCATTCATTGAGCATCAAAATTTTGGAATATTCAGTACGATGATGTACGTTATTATTTTTTTTTACTTTTAGTTAAATATGTACTAATGAAATGTTTATTTTAAAATGTATATTCAGACATTGATCTTATCGATATTATATAGCAAAATGTTTGTTACAATACAATTCATTGAATCATTATCATTATTGTTATTATTATTATTTTTTTTAAGACAGCAAACTAGAAACATAACGATCAAAAAAGGCACATATATAGTTTTTTGTGCAATTTAAATACTAAAAAAGAAGCATCATCCGATTTATAAACGTGATAAATCAGAATCAGAAAATATATGTAAAATTACTACAGTGATAATTGAAACGAAGTATCAGTAATCTTGCTTTATTCCGTAACATTTTTTTTATACTGAACATTTATATCCTTTTATTTTTGAAACACTTCATTTTGAAATTAATTTCAAGCGCTTTAGAGTTTAATTTTATTCTAAGAAGAGGTGTTACTATATTGAAGACAATTTCTCACACTTATTTTAGTCACTTCGGAATGCCGATTAATCACAAACATAACGAAATTTTAAACAAGAAAATTTACCCTGTTCAACTTTGACTCCACATCAACATAGTCAAACAGTCATTATTCTTCAAAGATGGTCCATAGTAAGATGAAGGTACATGAAATATCGAATCCTTGCCTGTCTGGTACCAATGTTTCTTCGTTGTACTGCGTTAATGGTATTTCAACCATTTTTTGTTGTTTTGTATTAAGCCAGTGTTATTTGCCAAAGTTGTTCCAACGCTTAATTGCTATTTCAATTATTTTACATCAGTGCGTGCCTTGTACCGTGTTAATAAATTTGCAAAAAGTCATGTATTACGTTAATGATAAAATATAAAACCGAGTGTCGCGAGTTACAATTTTCATGGCAATACTCTAAGCTAAATTGGTGGATTCATAGATTGCATTTTGTTTGTACTTTGAGCAGAGTCTCATTTATCAACGTTGATGCAACATCAAACATAAGTGGTTGTCGATGTTATTTAGTAGCATGGTTTAATTTTGACTGAACACTATCGGCATGCAGATTATTTTAACGTTAACACACAATTAATCTCAAATATCGAATTATTTAAACTAAATGAAATTAACATCGCACTTCATAATTGGGTTAACCTTGGGATGTTTGACACAACGCTGAAATTACATCGCGAAAGACACGAAATTTCAACATTATTGTCAACACTGATTCAACGCATTATTTATAGCCAGCTAATAAAATTGATGAAGTGCTGGTAAACAGATTGATTCGAGATTAATACTGCATTGATTTTGAAAATCAGTGCTTAAAATAAACAAAGTACACGTTTTATGGCATAAACCATTGGAAATTGATCCCAGGATTGATACCCATTGTCGCTCGGTTACGTCGACCCAGTTTCAGCTCGGTAGAATCGGCTCAGTGCTGGCATGTTCTGTACGAGGTGTAATTTGACACATTTTTGCTGTATTTGTAAGACTATTTTTGCCATTTAATTAAATTACATCAAATAAATTAATTTTGCCAAATGATTTACTCTTTTTTTTTAATTTATCAACACTGTGTTTTTCATCATTCATAAAGTTATTTATACCTGAAATATGAAAAAGTAAAAAGAAATAATGCGAGAATAACGAAGATGTCGCTGCAATTGATAGTAAGTCTGCAAATAATGCACTGTGCAAATTATCAAACAAGCACGATAAATCAAACGAACATACAGATCTATTTCGAATTCAAATAAATTTGCAGAACACACGGCTTAGATAACTCTTATCTGAGTTAATTATTCCATTTATCAGATATTGCTGTTTTGCAGCATTCGCTTTCGTAATAGTTTACTTTTCTTGTTTTATTATTTTAAAGTAATGATACTTTCGAATCCAGTAATTTCAGTTACTTTGAAAAATTACAGTATTTTCGTTTCAGTTTAATTTTGAGTTATTTACAGTGTTGCGTAAGACAGGTTAATTAAGTCTGTAATCACAGCCCTCTTTGTCTACTTCAATGAAATTTATTATCGTTTGTTTGTTGTTTTTATATAACACACCAGAAATGCACTGAATTATAAGTAAGAAACATAGCTAGCCGAACAATTTTATTAGTGTTTTACTAAAAAAATTGATTCAAGTTCATTTCAGTTCTAAGTTATATATCAAATGAATAGGGCGAAATAATGATTAAATTCTGTTGTTTTTATGCGAAGTCAAAGTTAAACCAAAATTATAAATACACTGAATATTCTTAGAAAATCAAACCAGGATCGGTGTGAAAAATTTAAATGATTTTACTGTTTGTTTTCAAAATATTCCCCTTTAACACCAATCCATTTTTTAATTCGATGAAACTTGTCTTTAAACCAATCACGCCATCCTTTCTGAGGCACTTCAGAAACCAGGATTTTATAGTGTTTCAGTGCTTCATCTGATGATCAAGAAAAAGTGATTTCCTCTTATTTTCAGTTTTTGAAAATCAAAAAAATCACAAGCCGCTAAATTAGGACTGTATGATGGATAATCCAGATACTCAGTTGTTAGTTTTGTTATATACAATAATCTACAGTAATGGTATGTCTATCTTCTAATGCTTTAGTAGCAATTTTGTCCGTTTTAGAAAATACAAAAATGAAGCAAAAGAACCAGCAACCATCTCTTTACTAAAACTAAGAAATCGATGGACTTTTGTAGCTTTAGGTTCTATTCGAAAGCCCAATTGAACCGACTAACTTTTCTTTTTAGGATCATAACAATCCATCCAAGATTTATGACCAGTAACGATATTCCAAACGAAATCCTGCACTACTCAGTGCGTTATTGTTTTTGATCGGCAGTGACTTTACGTTGATAACAAAGTTTTCTTCCATACAACAGCTGATGTAAAATGTTTTGGATTTGACACATACTCAATATCACTTGAATAAATTCATAAGATATTCGTCGCTCTTCTTCAAGCATTGCTCGAACCGGGGAGATATTTTCATCAATGATAACAGTTCTTGAGTATCATTCACCAACAAAATTCACTACTAAGAAGAAAGTGATTTCTTTTAAATTCACCAATTTTTCTAATTATAAATACATTCGTAAAAAATCGTGGCCCGGATATATTCTCTAGTCTAATTGATGTTTTGATGAACACAAATAACTGATAATTAAGAAACATTACAGCAACTCGAACACAAACATTTTGAAGCAATAGTGAAATATAAACAAATGAAAAGTATTTTCAGAAACATGGCATTTTACAAATATTCATTTTCTCCCTCGTATGCAGTTACTTTTAATAATATTGAAAATAGTATATTACTAATTATATCGATAGAGGTAACGACACTGAAGTTTGAAGCTGTCCGTGAATGGGTACGTCTAAGTATGAAGTATTTATTACCCTCATAAACTCTAGCTGCATAAATCTTTTCGTGTAACTCCACACTTTAATAAAAGAGATCTTATTGAATTACATTAATTACAATAATGAATTTATTATGCCCATTAAGTTCCATTATAAAAGAGTATTAATTACAATAATTTTATTTCTAAAATGACGTTGACCAAAAAGTATGAATAGCACAAAAAAAATTAAATAGTAATAAATAACCGCGCAATTATTGAGTCAAATATTTACATGAATTTGTTAATAAATATAATTTTGATGTTATTGAAAATTGTCTTCTGTATTTTTTACGAAGAAATTATGCTTCGATATCTTTCAGTTAACACTATTTAAATAATCATGTAAAGTAACGAGTTGCGTTTAAATGAAATTTGCATAAATGTTTTTGTCAGCTTACTTTGTGTGGCTTTGTAGTATATCAAGTTTTATTCTTTTCTCCTTATTATGCAAATTATTTTCTACTTTCCCAAGGTATGAGTCGTGACGGTTACATTTTATTTGCGACGCAACCTTTATCATTCTTTGTTATTTAAAAATTACTTTATTTATTCTGAATAAGAATGTTTATTTTTTAACATTGTTTCTCGTACAAAATTTATATTATTTCTACAACGGTAACATAATACTGTCTGAAGTATCAATAATAAATTTGCAACATTAATTTTAATCTTAAAAGTCTCTTTTTTTACATTATGCAATAAAAGATGCTTTGGTATGAAAAAGTTACATTTATTGTTAATGTAAAGTCGTGCACAATAGTTTTATTTGAAAAGTCTAAGTTACGGGATTAATCATTCATGAAATAATTATGCTCGAGGGTAACTGGTTTTATAAAATGTTTTACATACTCCATAATTCATTTTATTGAATTTATGCTGCAGTTTGATATGCATAACTTATTTAAGCATTTAATAATAAATAACATAATTTTATTTTTTACTATCGGAGAGTTGTATGCAGACTCGAAAACACGTGCGTTCATTGAACATGCTGAAGTGCATAATTTTCTACTGAAAAAGAAATCTATATACACATGTATATTTCCACGACAAGAACAACAACAACAACGTCAGATATGTTTAATGGCAAGCTTTTTAAGATGAACAAACGTTTGATGAATATTGCCGGATTGTGGCCATACGGCAAAAGTTTATCTAATAAAGTGTTGCAGTTCGCCATATTGGATGTTGTAGTTATTCACTTTACAATTATGAAAGTAAATACTTTGACAAACAATTTTATTTCATTACGATAATTTGTATTAATTTTTATCTTAATATGCATAAATGCTTTATTCGGTGCGTTGAATTTCTGTGTGATTATTTGTTGTTAACCAATAAATATTTATCGGCGTGTGTACATTTTATGTTCATTTCATTCCAACACGGATTCCATCCTCTTTTTGCAATTACAATGCAACTATGCATTTATCAAATGTATGTTTCATTTGGAATCAGATGCGCTTCGGGATGAAGTGAGTTTAGAATTAAAGTAAACATTCTGTACAATTTGATCTTTTCAATGTATGGCATATTTGTGGAAGTATTTTAAATGTCGATCAACGTGATTTTACAAACTGGCATTAATAAATTGTTCGAGTACTTGTATTTAAATACACCATTCAATATTTCATCCTTTTTTCTTAAATGCAGCAGTTGTGCAATGCTTTTGTTTATTTGTGAATATTGTGCAAATGTTATATGACGATTAATTTTAAAAACTAACGCATTCTCATGTTGGTTCAGAAACACAAATGCATCGTGTACGACGTTTTAAATAAATCACTCATGTGCCAAATCACAAAAGTCATTGCTCATCATTCATCTTACTTTAGCAATCATCATCGAATTATACATAGCGAACTGTACATGTGTAATATACATCTCGAAACTGTTTTTACGAGAGATTATAAGTCTGCCTCAAGATATCTTTCGTTTCGCTGAAAGTACATTTCACAATGTTATCCGCTGAACAGTAAATGAAGAGGTCATTAAAGGTATATTTCATTCATGTTACATTTACAACAAAATTCAGATTCTTTGTTAATTTATAATACAACATTTATATTCAATAATTAAGATTGTATTAACGCAATAAAATAATAGCAATTGTTTTGCAGTACTTCATTGTATTTAGCTTTGCTTATACGGAGTTAATTAAAATAATTATTAATCAAACTGATTTTATTATAGATTATCATTTTAATTTGTAATCGTGTTAGAATATCAGTATTAGTAGGATGGATCGTTCGACAATATCAGTACCTAGAATGCAGTATAAAATGGATGTTTGATATGCGCAATAAATATTCAGTAATATATTTTTCTAAACTGAACTAATCAAATTAGTTTAAATTCAAGTGGTCATTGCGTCTCTTGAAATTGCTCGTTCTTTAAATGACAATATCGCAATTATGACAAATGTATACTGAGGTGATCGTTCAACTTAGAATCCTGAGTAGCCGGAATAGGAAACCAAACTGACTGAATAGGAAATCAAACTGACTGAATGGACGAACAAATGTAGCGGCACAAATTACCATGTTAGTAATAATTACCGTAGCTGTACATTGCGTTGTTCCGTGTAATGTACAAATAGCAAAACATGCAAAGAAAATTAAATATATCATTTCCTTTTTTGTTAACAAAAGTTTCATTTTTATTATCTTAAAGTGGTCCTATTTTTAAGTCAATTTTCAAATGTGTTCAAAAAGTTGAAAGAATTAATTCATTAAATCATATTGTTTTGAATATAAATAAACAATAAATAGTTGTGCAAAAATGTTATTAATACATTATAATATTTAAATTTAATTAATTATTAAAATTTCGAATTTTGATATCTTTGATTGAAGACTATTTGATGAAAAACGCTTTACCTAGTTTAATGTAAACTTGGCCTTAGAATTAACCAATTGTCTTTCGTAACTGGACAAGTTGTGAGATTTTGCTCGCAAAGCAGACGAAAATGATGCAAAAGTAAAGGAAAAGAATTTCTTTCAAACAGCATCTCATCGATAGTATAAAAACTGTAAAATATAAGAATAATATAAAAATATAAAAATAAAAAGAAAATATAAGAAAATAACAACAATTTAGTAATAAAATAAATAGAAAGTGTAATGTAAACGAAATATAAAAAATTGTGCACATATAAATATAAGAATCAAGAATTAGAGACAAACAAATAAAAATTAATTTATAAACAATGGGAATGATATAAAATAGGTGAAAAAAAAGATAATAAACATCGAAAAATCTATCATAAAAATATTGAAATTATAAAAGAAAATAACAGAAAACAAAATTAAAATGAAAAGTTTTGCGAAATTTAAATCGAAAAGTCAGCTTCACCTAATACTGGAAGCTAATCTTGGACAAGTTGGGCTAATATGTAGTTGGATTATTAAGTTCGGAGACCATTATTTACCAACTCAGGATTCTTAGTAGTTCATTGATCAATCAATGAGTCATTCTCGAGTCGAAATTTGAAGTTTAAATTGAAATTTACATTTGCAGAAAATAACAAAAAAGCAAATTTTTTTGAAATAAACATTTTTTTATTTATTACAAATAAGAACTTTAAAAAATAATGAACATGAAATTATTTTATAATTATAAAATAATTATAAATTTAAAAATATCATGTAATTGTGATGATTAAAATTCTGATTAAAAAAAAATTATTTATATTAATTAGTATTTTTAAAATTTCTTCTAGAAACATTTAGTGTAAAAAATTATTCATTTTTTTCTAGATATAAAATTCATTAATATTACGGATAATTATTTTAATGATTTTTCATCATACCATTTTTTAGAGGAAGCGTATTTTAAATGAAATGTATCAATACTCGTTAGAAATAAATAACAATTTTTATTATGATGTTAAGATTGAATTTTATCAATATTACAAAAAAGTATGGCTGCGTATTTTCTGTAAGTCGATACAAAATGACGATTATATTATTTCTAAAACTTTTTAATTCAATT
>JABFOX010003428.1:0-10342 GCA_022817665.1 Axea sp. ZL-2020
CAATTAAATATATATCTCTGAGAAAATGTACAATAACAATTTAAAATATTTTAATACTTTTATAATTACAACAAACGGAAAATAAGAAGAGAATTTATTATTACAAATACATTTTAATTAATTTATTTTTATAGATCTTGTCATTGGTGTACCAGAGAAATAATAACACAACAGAATGTTAAACAAAATTGAGAAAGATATGATGGCTTGCTTAAAATCAGAAATTATAGAAAACATTGACTCTAATGTCATAAGATATGGTGATATGCAAGAAATATCATTTTCACAGCCGTCTACTATTCGAGATTTGATATTGTGTTCTCATTTAAAAGATTTATTCATTCAATCAAACCAGGTTAGTAAACTGTTTATTAATGTTGTTATAACAATAATATTCAAATTGGCTTTTGAGTTGTTTGCGCACCAATTGAATTTAATACAAGTTTTTTTCGTGTTTCTGGAATTCCGTTTGTTTCTGAAGGTAGGATTTATTATAGTGTTAAAAGGAGAAAAAAATTGAATGACAATTTCTCGTTTGATTCATTTTTTTACTCTGATTAGAAGGCCATTGGTGTGTCGCGTGTCAAATGCAATGCTACCAAACTACGCCAAATACACGTGGCGTGTCTCATATTTTGTTAAATTTTATTCGCTTCTCTCGCGTGTCGTGACTCGTGTTGAAAAATATTCGAGAAGATTTCAGCATTTATTTCGAAATACAAATTTATGTCAGCGCCAGTTTCTCCAAATTTATCTAATGAAAACGCATTCAGATTTTATATTTATTGTTAAAAAGTATATTAAAGTTTCTTAATTATTATATATATATTTATTCACGATAAATATTTAAATAAATGATGAATTATTGTTATGTTAATAATTATAAATTTACAACGTTATGTGTTTTAGCGTTTATGAGAAAGGCAATGGTACACCTTAAATGCATCAAGTAATTTTAATAATCATTTTTATATTTAAAATAGAGAATTTATTGTTATGTACTGTTTGTAAATTTAGTGGCAAATTAGTAAATTATTAGGAAAAAATATTGATGATGTCAATTGCATAAACATGCAAAAAGAAAACGAATTTCATTTCACATCAAAAGTATTTCAAAAGAAAAGTATTGTAAGGTGCATTAGATCTTATTGGCTAGATTTTAGTATTGAACAGCTTGCTTGAAATTAACTACATCAACTGACAGTTTGACAGTTCAAATTTAAATTGAAGTGACTCGCGAACAAATTATTATTTTGTCTGTAACGGGGGACCCTACTTCCGCGATACATAACCTCAAACTGTCAGTTGATGTAGTTAACTTCAAGCAAGGTGTCCAATACTAAAATCCAACCTGTTCGAATTTATTAGCAGGGACATGCAAATGCATTTATCTGTTTAATATAAAGGGAGTCCCAAAATGCGCACAAGGTTTGAATTTTGCGCCATTCATTCAGTGAAGTGTTGCCAACGAAATAACAAAATCGCGGTCTGTTTGCTTTATAAACTGACAACAAAAAATTTTATTAAAAAGTCTTTTTGATAACCTTGAATCTCCTGAACTGTTGATTCCCACACTTTTTCGTTAATAACACTTCACTAAACAAATAACGTAACATTCAGATCCTGTGTAAATTTTGGTACACCCTATAGATCAATAATATAACACATCTGGCAAATTTTTGGGATACTTTTTTTGCGTATCTAAATATATCAGATTTAAAGATGTTTTCAGATACAATTAATAATTGAATAAATATTTAATTGTATTGATATTTTTACAGAACTGTATGCAAAATCTTGTTAAGCGAATGACTAGATTTTTTGTGATGGAACCCCGTGATATTATAGTCAAAAGAATAATAGATTATGCAGAAAGGGAAAAATATAGTCATGAACTAAATGATTGTCGCACTGTAAGTATTATTCGAATCATATTTACAAAGTAATTCTGTAAATGCATGCGATTTGAATTTTGCAATTTCTGAATTATTATTGTTGAAAAATATTAATTGTTTGATATATAAATGTATGCAATAATTTATATTTTAATTAAACTATCTAACATTAATTGTTGCTAATTACCGAGTCGCAATGAAAAATAGAAATGATAGAATATTAGCATGTGATTTTTATTTAAATACATTTTGTTATATTTTTTCATACGTTATGAATATAATTTAACTGTTTTGTAGATTACAATTTCAACGGTTGATAAAAGAAACACGCTCCTTGTATTCAAAGTGAAAATTTTAGAAATAAACGATAAAATATTGGTTGATTTTCGTTTATCAAAGGGTTGCGGTTTGGAATTTAAACGTCGTTTCAATAAAATTAAATCGGCAATGGAAGATGTTATACTGACAGAATTTACCGAATCTTGGCTATCACAGCAATAGTAAATAAACGTTTATGAAGTATACGATCAATTCGAATTATATACCAAAAATATCCAGAAATCAAGGTCAGTTTTATCTCAAAATCAGTTTTTGATTTAGAGTAAATAATACTACCTTCAGTGATTTTGTCCAAGTAAGAATTCATTCAAATTTAGTATGAATTGGACACTTTAGAAAGTTTATTTACATCATATATAATGTAAATACCGATTTTAAATTTTATTCCAAACTCAATGTAAATTTCATTTTGATTTAAATGTTAATTATATTCTGAATTAATAAATAAATTTTGTATGTAATAATTTTGATGTGAATACCGAAATGACTTTTTTTTACAAATTACTTAAATCAATGTACAAAGAAATGTATTCAATCTAGAAAGTTAATTAATAATTGATTATATAGAGTGTTTATTCAGAGATGCTAGCTTGTACAACTGTATTTCATACTGCATCCTGAAAGTAATTGATGTATATAAACAAATGTTGGTACCTGTTTAATAAATTATTCAAATATAAACAATAATATTCGCGCACTATTTCTTAACTTGTCACATTAAAATAATTCGAACTTTTGAATGAATAAAATAAATTAAAATGATTTATTGTCTTCAGTGGATACATTCCATTACTGCCTTTATATATCCTTAAAACAAACCACGGATATCGTAAATTTCCGCTGTAGAAACGTTTCTGAAGAATTGATAGAAGTATATTAGCAATATCTTAAGGATATCTTACAGTGTACGATAATATTAAAATATAGAATCATTTGTTTGCAAAATAATTGAATCACAGAAATAAGCATTCGTTGTTTTTGTGAGTTTCATTTTAAGCTTAACTGTAATATCACCTTCTGTCAATTTTGTTTTTTAAAAATATTATTCTTTCTTATTTTTATTTTTACAAAAACCATGCATCATTTTAATTACTTAAATCTCTCTATTGATTTTTCGGAATTGTGTTTCTACTAAATATTATGAAACAATATCGGTAAAGTTTATTATATAATAATTTAATAAATACTAAGTTATTTGGAATATTCGTAGATTAAAATCTACTGATGTACAATTAGAAAAATCCTTCAAATAGCGGAAAATTCCTTCGCAAAAGTGAGTTGCCGAATTGTGGGAAATTTCCTCAATCTGAAAACTAGTTTTCTATCGCAAGGGAATTTCTTACCATCCGGCAGTAGCCCTTTGTGAAGGAATTCTCATCCGTGTGGCTATGAATTTTGAGAGGGAGTTCGTTTCTAAATTACAGCAATTTAAGAAAACAGGAAAGCAAGACAAGGAAAAAGATGCCGAGCACACTGTACTTTTGCATCAAGCAGAAATGGAAAGAATTGCACATTTTTCTATTGCCAGAGCAGTACTGGTGGGAAAAAGATAGATAAATCAACTGTGAACGAATCTGTACGATCAGACCGGAGTACACATACACAGAATTGCATTTTGTGAGATGTCCCTCGCTGGATCCGAATCGGCATTACATATTTCGGTATGTTGAATATTCCGTAGACTATTAGTTAATTTTTCCATTTTCACATTACTGGTTTAGTTGATTTAGTACGAATAATTCGTAAATGTATCAATAGAAGCAATTACAATCTTAAACTTTTCGATATCTGCCATTCTTCATTTATTATTCTTGTTAGATCAGTCACTGAATGTTCTCATAAAACTGGTTACCTTATATAAATTATTACATTAAATTCAAAGCCGTGAAAAATAAATTTTGTTTAAAAATTAAATAATTTGGTTCATTGTATCAACCATTATTACAGTAAATTTTGTGCATTCGAAGTAATTACATTGTTGAATACTGTAAATTTTGAATATTATGTTAAATTTCTTTTATAAATTTGTGTAAAGATTACAAACGTGTATTATTATGATAAAATAAAATTGTATATATATATAGAAAATAATATTATAAACTTAAAAGGATCTGTACAGAACTAATACAAAAACTACTTGAACTCAAAAAGATCCATGAAACATATTTCTATTGATTAAACATGAATGCATATGGACTATGGGATAATCAATAGAAAAATATTTTGTTAATTTTGTTGTAAAAAAGTATTTTTAGGTGTTATAGTAATCTAAACATTCAAAATCGGTAGGACAATTTATTGGTTTAAATTAATTTATTATTTTTAACGCATATTGCATTAAAACAAAAGTTATTTTATACAAAATTTATTATACTTTTAAAAAATATGATTTTCATACATGTTTAATTAAATAAATCTTTGTTTTATTCATTTACATTATTATATGTATAAAAATCATCACGAAGACGTAGATGATAATAGATATGTTTTATGTTTCATTTATATCTATATATAAAGCATTTGTGTACAATGTAATTATAGATTACATTTACATTTCAAAAAGTCATCGGTTAAATAAAATATGAGTATTTCTGTCGAAGGCACTATAATCTAATAGCTATACAGAAGAAAATTCTATCTTTATTAGGATTTTTTACAATATCCAACTTGCTAATAATCGCGTCAAAAATATATCAAAAGTTTTGTAGCAGTGTAAATAATGTATTTTGTCCATTTTCATTTTAAACAACACAGATCATTTTCATATAATATACGAAACACATTTTGTATAAAAATAGAAACTAATAACTACATAATAATTAATTTAAAAATGAATTAAACATCTGTCATTTTTCATACAATGCTAATTTAATAACAAGGCAATGTTTATATATTTAAAATATGTAATCTTTTATTATATATATTTGTATTATTAAAATATATATATATCTTAGAGTTCAATCATGAACAATAATTAGAATTGGACTTTGCAAATTTAGTAACAAAATTAATAATATTTAAAATAATTATAATACAGAAATAAAATAACGGAATTTAATTCAAGTTTTCAATAATAAAATCAAGGAAATGTTGAACTTTAGTATAAACACCGGGATAACCAGGTTCTGCACATTTATAACCATAGGAAACAACACCAACTGCATAATAAGTGTACTTGGTTGGAAGCATCAAAGGACCACCACTATCACCCTAAAATTTAATTATTAAAATGACTTTAAAATTGTTTAACTTAGGAAAAGGACTTGTACTCTTTTATACAATATTTTACATGGAAAAAATTGGATGAGTAAATCCAATATCCAAATAGAAGCATCAATATTTTTCATTATATTGGTTAAGCAAATTTAAAATTGTATTTGCATATATATTTTTAATTTGAATATTTTCTAATAAATTACCTGACAAGCATCTTTTCCTCCAGCAGCATATCCTGCACACAAAACGCGTTCATCGATAACCGTTTTTCCGAGAGGAGCGAAAGCTCTTTTGCATGAAGACAAACTAACAATGGGAATTTGAACTTCTTGAAGTTTTGCACTTGATGGTCCCTCTATACAAAAAATTAATGTTTAAACTCATTTATTAAATTTATTTGCTATTGTTAAATAAAGTATTATCTTACTAAAAGTTACAGATCCCCATCCAGCAACGAAAGGTCTTCTATTGACTAGATTTAGAGACTGTATTTCACGAGTAATAGGGAGGCAAATCGGTCGGATGAAATCTAAAAAATATATTTTAAATTAATAATTTTTGTCATTTATGTTTTTTTCATGAATACTGTATATAAAATTATAAACCTGTAAATTCTATGTCCCACGCCATCTTAATTAATCCTATATCATTGGTGAACGTTTTCGGGCTATATTCAGGATGGAATGTAGCCCTCTCTATGGGAACAGTTTGGGGATCTGCTTGATCATATACTTTATCGTCCAAAATCAAGTCACCAATTCTAACTAAAAATAAATCGTTTCTTCCATAAATACAGTGAGCTGCAGTAAGAACATGACGAGATGTAATAAGACTTCCTCCACATAACCATTTAGGATTAGGGTCTCCGTTCGATCTTCTGTACCCAAGAACAGTAATCCAAGGCCAAGCACCTAGTAGTAAAGATATATTATATGATTATTGCTATTGTTATAATCATTATTATTTGTATGATTATCACTTAAAACTATTCAGAAACTCTGATGATACAAATTTAAATTGGAATAAGAATAAAGAATTATTAGATATGGTTATTAGACCTCCTGTTTAGATGCAATGCAATACAAATAAGTATTAGAGAGAAATTTATACGAAATTCATTTATCAAGAATTCATTTTTATTTCTATTTGAAAATTTACTATCAATCTCTGAATATTAAATTTGAAAATTAATACTGTTTTTATAAGTTAGATAAATCCACTAAGAATCTAACCAAATTGTAGTTAGTTAATCTTATCAATTATGTTTATTTAAAAACAGAAATTAGTTATCTCATCCACACCGAAATAATCATTGTTTTTGAAAGAACATTTTAAAATTCTTTGATTTCTTTCAAAATTGAATATTCAATTAATTTATTTTAAACATTTAACTAAACAATGAAGTTTTTAATGGAAGATTAAAACCAAGAGAATTTTGTCATGAAAAAGCTGACGAAGAATTGAATATATTCTTTTTCGTTGAGTAATTTTTTAGAAATAATTCTACTGGTGTTTAAAAATATTTTTCAGTTGATTAAATTTTAATTATAACTTGCTAATTATATTTTTTTAATCGCTAAATTTATTTTAAAAGAACATTTTTTTTACCTAATAAAGCATCGTTTCCACCAACAACCCTTTTATGTGTAACGTTACTAAATCCGCAATCGGGAGGTAGTAATGGTTCATATTTCTTTTGACCATTATTTGTTAATGGTGGAGGAGTTTGTACCACAGGAGATTGTGGAGGCGGTCTACTCGATGGTCGTGGCCGTTGAGTTGGTGGCGGTGGAGGAGGAGGAATTCCAGGAGTATCGTAATCATTGTACCTTACTGGACAACACACTTTAGGATCATTTCCTTCATAACCACACAAAGAACTCCTCAAAAAGAAACCAGCTTCTTCAGTTTGACTTCTCAAAAGAAGCAGCAATGGTTCACACTTCCTGATGTTGAAACATAAACCACGATATCCCTCAGGATTTATGCAAACGTCTGAAAAATATACAAATTTTTTTATATTTATGCACAATTGTAAAAAATAATGAGTAAACATGCATAGGAAAATGTAATTTCAAGGAACTAACTGAAAAATTAATGACAGTAAACTTTAACGTTTTAATTGATGAAAGTGCAGATGTTGGTACAATAAAAAAATCATCATGAATACAAGATATTGAAAGAATACAGAAGAAATATTATTTCATACATACATTTACACGCATTTTCTAAACAATTTTTTTATCAAAAAACTTATAGGTACCAATATTAATGCCGTTTTTTCATTTGGTGAAAGCATTCGAAAATAACAAAATTCTTTCAGAAATTATTGCAGTTCTCACATACGAAAAACAAAATAATAATTGAAAATGATTACAAATATTATAATCATGTAATGTATAGATTATAGTATACAAATTTCAATAATGCATATAATTTTATCTACCATTTATCTGAAATATCAATTACATAAAGAAAGTTACAAATTTAGCGTAAAGTATACAAACTTTGTTTTAACTACAGTAATTAATAAATAAATAATTATGACTTATAATGCAGTTTATAAGGTAATGTATACTGATCATATATGTGGTCGATAAAACATATATATGGACATATATGACATCACATATGAATCATGTATATAGAGAAAATAATATATATATATTATATTTATCATGTTATCCAGTATGTCAATATTGATACATGTTATACATATTTACCCGTCAACATTCATACAATATAATAATCAGTATAGTAAAATTGTATACTTATAGCGTAATATATGTTTGTAACATAAGCTGTTTAATATTAATAATTAATAGTAATTATGTTCTTAATAATTTAGCTTTCATTACATAATACAATCTAATCGTTAATTTACAAAATTATATTCAGGGTATATTATAATAACATTTATTTACTATTTTGTTTTAATTATTAAAGGGTGTCTCAAAAATAGCGCAAGAATAAATTTTTATAATGCCCGTTTTTACTGAAAAATTGTAAATATTTTGTTGAATCATAAAGTACGTAGTATAGGATTATGTGTGTTATCATGCATCGATTAAATGATCTCCGCGGATTTACTGGTTCATATGCATGCTTTTGTCAAAATGTTTGTATAAACATGGCTGAATTTCGTTGCTATAGTATTCAATTTTTACTTTCAAGGTATTAAATCGCATAATTTGGGCGACCAATTCTGATCCCCAAAATAAGGAATTGCACGACCAGGAAACGACTCGGGCAGTAATTGAACAGTTTCTCGAACCATATGGCATGAGGCGCTCTTGTTGAAATCACATGTCGTTCACATTTCGTTATGACATTTAGTCATAAAAACTGGATTATTATGTCGCAATAGTGAACAAATTATTGCCTGACCAATTGAATTTTCGAAAAAACAATTGTCTGCCAGATGATGTCTCCAGGCCAAAACCTGCACCAGTGACACAATGTGGTTGCATTTGGTTTTCAGCAATCACTTGCAGATTTTCTGAATCCCAAATGCAATGACTTTGTCGATTAATGAAGTCATCAAGATGAAAATGAGCCTCACTATTGAACATGATTTTGTTGGAAAATTCAGCATGTACTTGTCCCATAATCAATGAACTCTCAGCTGTGAGAGTATCTCGAAATGTCCAGTTATTAACCAGAGTCAAATTGATATTCCTCGACACTCAACAAACTCTTATGAACTGCTTTGAAGTTTTGTGTAAAAGAACTTGTTGAAGGACTATCAGAGTGTTTAAGACACAGTCTTCCTGAATTTTTCAATTAATATCTTTACAGTTGATAAAGCTAAATCACTATTCTGACCATACTTTACCACACAAATAGAGCAAAATTCATATCTTGCATGAATGTCTATTTATAAATAGCAATGAAAATTTTACTGTTTTTTCTTTTTTATTTGTTCAGTAAATTATTTAATATTTTAAACAAAGTTAAGTTTAAATTAAAATTAAAATAAAACAGAAACATTGGGTTAACTGGACCAATTTAAAACACATTAAATAATTTCAAAAGCTCCATTTTCTCAGTATTAATCGTGATCAATAATCTTGATCATTGAGAACAATTTATGGTCATTTTCAGCACTTGAAGTGTTACGATGGGTTCTAACAACATTCATTTGCTAGTTTAGTAAATGTCAAAGTAGAGTATTGTTTTCAATCTATTTTACATTCGATAAATTAAGCAATACATACAAGTTACATTATGATGTTTTATATGACTAATCTTTTATTTATTTTCATGATTTTAAATACCAACCTTGCGACATAATTTGTCGAATATAGAATTGTAGTCCAAAAAGTAAAATCAATTTTAAGGAGTGCATGATGTTCACTGCTGAAACAAAAATGTTACACTAAACAATGCTGCAATGTAAAAAATGTTCAAAAATAAAAAATAAAGCTATTTTTTCTTTTTTTTTTCTTTTTTTTATTTTTTAAGTGAATCAAATTATAAAGAAAGCAAGTTTTATACTTTTTTATTATCATTAAATACAATAAAAAGAACCGTTTAATAAAAATATTTCAAATGTTTCATGAACATTTTTACCTTAAAAGGATTAGCAAATCTGCGATCACAAAGTTAGTTTATTTTAAAAGACATTAAATAAAAAAAAAAAACAAATCACAAAAACTTATCAACAATTTGCTACTGAGGTATATTTTGTTAATTAACAATTAAATTAAAGGTATTAGTTGAAAATATACGAATCTAATAATTAATGTATCATACATCCTCTTAAGATAAGGATCTAAGACTTATTTTAAATGATTTTATGCTTTAATTTTTTTGGGGGTATAATTCAAATCACTTTAATTGAGCGCTTTTTATTTATTTCGAGCTGTTTACGTTCGATTTAAAAAATAGCC
>JABFOX010003429.1:0-10340 GCA_022817665.1 Axea sp. ZL-2020
TATTTTATTTATATGAAATTTTAAATACTCAATTGTTTACCCCCATGTCATTTTTATATATTACAATATTGTACTTTTATACACTTTTATATTTTAGTGAGCTTAAAATAAATTTAATTGAAAATAATACTTGAAGTTAAATATCATTGTACACTTAAAATACTTTTCACCTAAAATCCATTTGATTTTGCAGTCAATTTCTTTAATTGTCAAATAATTTGAATAATTTCAAATTATTCTACTGCTATGTATGTCATTCATATAATAATTCTTGGAAGTACTTAATTATGTTAAATGGCATTTAAAAGAATTTCATAACAATACATTTTACAAATGAATATGTCGTATTTTCATTTCGTTTCATTCAATCAAAAAAAAATTAATTTTACATTTTTCATCATTTTTATAATGAAATTATTATTATTATTATTATTATTGTTGTTGTTGTTTTTGTTGCTGTTGTTATATTATTAAAACATTTAAATTATATGAAAAGAAATCTAATTTTTATATTGAAAATTTAGAAAAATTATTTGTATTTCTGTGTAATATTAAAGTCTATTAAAAATAATGTTTATAATATTAAAAAAAATTAGTTAATATTCTTCTTAAACGACATTAATTACAACATAGATAATGAAACAAGTATCATGTCTTGCAATGAAATGTGTTCTTTCTCTACATCTTACTGTTTATTATATATTTATATTGTACATGTCATTACGTATGTAAATCTAGGTTCGTGTATATAATGGTTTAACATCTAAATTTTTTTCAGTGCTCAACTTTATAAAAATTAACTTCAGTTAAATTTTACTACGGTTAATAACGTAGTAGTAGTACGACAGTTAATGATTCTAATTATTGAACAAAAAATAATAAATGTGACTAATTTTTAATATTCACTGAGTCGCTCAAATATTTCACTTTTTAATTTAAACTCTTTTAGACAGTTTCAACTGATATTATTTTGTGTTTCAAATTTATTTTTTGTCAAATTTCTTGCAAATTTATTTTATTTCATTCATCTTCACTTATATTGGCATTCTCTCATTATTATAATTACTATATAAATTGTACTTCAGGAAACAAATCTTTATTACTAAAATTACAGTTTCAGTGAACAGTTTTTCCCATCGCTATGTAATACGTCTCTAAATATTAACCCATCTTACCATATAAAGCTGTAGCTTTATTCATATTTCGCTTAATCCTACAATTATATAATTTATAATTATCCTCCGTTCCACGTCAAGTAATCCGGTACGCTAATCGCAAAACGTCGCATAAAATATATGGAATATATGGAAGAATCAACATCGCAGAAACACGTCACAAATTGACACAATTCGAATTAAACGTACTTTGTTAAGAGGATAATACGAAAACGTAAATGCAATTGGAAAAGACTTCAAGGAAATGAAAGCACACTATTCAGACTACCACCCTTTTTCGGTTAGTTGTTCGTAATCAGTCACCCTTTTGTAATTCCGCACTAAGCAAGACGAATAACTGCTGTCTTCATTGGGGAAAGACCTTTTTACGTAAAAAGCTTGCCAAGTGCGAAGATTCAAATGCACCATGCGAAAAATGTACAAACGTTTTTCACAGCAAGATAAAAGATTTAATGTAAACAAATGTAGATCTCAATATCCCTTTAGAACCTGAATGAACGTTCATGATGCAAAATCATTCACTTTTCCGCGTGAATTTGTAGATAAAAAGTCATTGTACAAAGAAAATCTGATACACAATTTAGAACTTCTCCAAATAAATTCAAAACGTTTCTAGAAATAAATTCGATTAACTTAAATGTGAATATTTTTAATTTTTATCACTTGTCAAAGAAAAATTTATAATTTATAAGGGGAAATATAAAAGTTTTTTTTAATTCAGTCCAAAATAACATTAGATGTGAAATTCCTATAATACATTGTGATATTATTAAAATATTTAAGTTATTAACATAAATTTTATGATTAATAATTTTATAACTAATTTAATTCGAAACTGGAAAATTTTCCAATACTTGCAAAAAATGTCTTCAAGAAATTCTACTAAAAATACATATCTATGTAATTATTTTCACATCTGAATATTTCGCAATGAAAGACTTTGTTTAACTTCCTTCAAATGTTTATTAATTTATTAAATTTATCGACTTTTTTTCTCTATAAAATCTCGATATCTGAAATCAAAAGTATAAAATTACGATGTGTACATTAATCTCATAAATTGCTGTGACGAAATACCATTTGTAACTTTGTAAACCCAAGTACACATCGGGCATATAGCAATGATTGATGACTCCATCTATATAAATAGATTACTTTTAATGATTTCCTGAGAAAAAATACACATGTTTTGAATATTCAATCATCGTGCGACATTTGAAGCTTACAGTGTATTTAGTAATCAGTGTTGAGTGGTATAAAGCTCATGGTATATATATTATTATGCACTCAATTTTAATGATTCAACTTTAAAGTTTAAAAATCCGGTGTAGCAATGAATTTTACATGACAAGGTAATAATATTATAATTTTTCGCATAAAAATTTACAATCATAAATATTTAAATTAATTCCGTAAAGTATTGCTGATTCATTAGTTTAGTGTAAGTTTTATACATCAATTTTTTTTCGGTTAATTTCTATGTTGATGTACAAATAATTTTAGCACGTTTTTAACAGATTTGTTTCATTTCAATATTTGTTCGTAATTCAGATGTCAAAAAAAGTTTAATGATAACGAAACATGATTAATAAAAAATTATTCAATTAAAATTAAAAAAGCAATTCCATGAAATTCAGATGACTTTCTTTAACAAATACAATGTTTGCATGGTGCGGGCAAACAGTGTGGATAAGGAACTGATTAAAAGTTGTATCTAAATGCATGTAAAATTTTAAATTATAAATAACTTCATTCACGTAGATTCAGAACCATTTCGAGAAATTTGTTTTGTTGTGTTGCGAATGTGGTTACTGTACCGATTATCATTAAAATCTTCACTGCTAGCCAACAATTTTAAAATGTGTACTTATATTACTATTTTACATTTTTCATATAAATTTTACGTGGAAATATTAAAATCTGTTAATAACAGAATTTGGCTCAAAATATACAGATGATAATGTTAAACATGAGATATGAACTCATAACAGATAGAATAAAAAAAAATAGCTTTAAATAAATATACAACATGAATACATGAAACAGACTTTTGACTAAAAATTGAATTAATACAGTGTTGCGCTTAACATTTTAAACATGTTTTATCTTTCTTCTGAATATTCTACATTACTATAAATAAAAGCAATAATTCATAAATAAATTATAAATAAATATGATAAATCTTGATATTATTATATTATTAGTATACTTACACACCCTTTTGAAATGTCTTTATAAAAAGTAGAATCATTGAGAATTACGTTATATATTATGTATTGCTGACCACTTCTTTTAGATTAAATTGTAAAAATAAGTCTCGATTAATGTCTGTAATTTCTCTGTAAATGTCTATAATTCCTTATAAATGTAGAATAGTTTCATTAGCTTTCTCTTTATGTAAAGATAGCATGTTAAAAGCTTTGCATTTTCTTATTTATATCGCATAAATATAAACGCAAAGAATTTTGCATTTTTATACAAATTTGTCTTATTTGCATTCATATCATAACGATATGAAAAGGAAACTTGGAAAGTACAAAGCCTTTACTCTTGCCTTTTACAGAATCAAAAAAAAAGAAAAAAAAATTAAAAAATTCATCTTAAAAATGTTCTAATTTTAATACACACTTTAAAAAACCGGATATTAAATTTGACCATTTCTGATGGCTATATCCGTCACACATTATTAACATTAGAAAGACTAATGTTACGTGTGAATAGACGGTGTAAAAATTTTAATTTAATTATTAAACAAAGTAAAACCATCAGTTATTTCAATGCAGATATTTATATACAGCACGTGTGTGTGTATATATACAAATGTAATACAATTTAAATGTAAAAAATACACTTTAAAACTATTAAACTTTGCTTCGGATATTTTAACATTTGTCACTTTTATCACATTTTACGCCAACATTTTTTTACAATAGAATTTAAATATATTATAAAAAAATAGGGCCTTCCATTTATGGAAATGTCGTTATACTAAAATTTATTTACTATGACCTACGTAATCGTGCATCGAAACCACCTATACTAAAATCTATCATGTTATTTAGCATTTCTCCTAATTTGAACCATTAACTGCAAAATAACATTTTGTTATCTGCATATTTATAATTTTCAGTTTTTCTGGAGGAACGGTACAAAATTGTCCCGCTTCATAACGCAATGATCAATAATAATTGTAAAAATACATTGTAAAAACCAATTGTTTTTTTTACATTATAAAACATTAAAGAGTCGACATTGCACACAACATTTTATAGCTAAATATTTAAAATGAATAGTATGTATTATGATTGTGATATGTTGTTCAAGGTTTACGAACCTATCTTCAGTAGGCAGTGAAAATAACGTATGCTTAATATTAAAGTACATTTAGTGCATAATATTCGAACAAACGTACTTTTACGAAATAATAAAGCGAATTGCTGATTTTATGATTTTTAAAAAATGATAGAGAGTGCAATAGCACAGTAGAATTTTATGCGGATAAGTAATGAGTGTCAACTTGTCATGTGTCGAAATTGTCGGCAACCATTCGGATAATAAAACAGCACCTCGTATTACGTGCGTGTCGTAAATTCGTCTTTACGGAAACCCGCTTGAAATCGGGTGTCAAATTTTTCATCGCTTACATCTTACACAAACACATATACACATCCTTAAAAGTGTTTGATGCAGTGTTAAGCTACGCGTGCATTACTTCATGGCAAGTCGTAACTTCTGAGTCCTTTGTTTGCGACACTTGCTGACTATTCGCTTCGGCGTTACTGCTTTGAGCCAACGACAACAATTTAACTCAAACTGGATATCGGAGTCATATATCGCGCAAGCCTCAAATTCACCGATGCTATTTTGTTCGTGAACACAATGTGCCAACTTCGCTATAAAGTTAAACCATACCGTTACTCAGTACATAAGTTGCTTGATTCGCGTCAAAAGCGAAGGACGTCGTACTGTTGCTATAAAAATACTTGTAAATATAAAGGAAACTAATATCTTAAAATTTAATATTTTTGTCTGCAATTTTAAGACACTAAAATAACGCTTTATTTGCGTAATCTTGTAAAAGTTAATTTTCATGACTTTAAAAAAGTCGTTAATATTATGCTATAACTCAATAAATCATGATTCAATGTTTAAAGGTCTACGTACAACCAATATTTCAAGTTTTAATTTATTAATTATAAAAAAACATCTTCATAATATAATATTATGATTTGAATCTTAAAAGTAATTTTATAAAATGTTTATTTTATCAATATTATTATATATTATTTATATAAAATATATATATAATAATAAATAATATCACAAAATAACTTATTTATATTCCATATATATTATACTTTTATAATATCATGTTTTTCATGATGAAGTATTATTACAAATATACGATGAAATTGTAATAAAACTGACATGCGAAATAAATTATTTATTTTATAAGCTTCTGATAAATGTAAAGATCTTTTAAATGATATTTGCACGTAGTTCAAAGTTACCATTTCTCTTAACAAATTCACTTAATAATTGAATTTTGAAACGTGTATATTTTTTTCCTATTTTTATTCCTTTTCTTTTACCTCTATTAAATTTACGGTCTGTGGTTTTAATGGCAAACAAAATGGAAATCACGAATTACGTAAGATTGGCAGAGAACACTGAGACTATTGCGCTAAAGAAAGTTATCAGTAATGATTTTTTTCTTTTCTCCTTTAAAGAATTCCATGTTTCAAAGTATTATCGAACATGTTAAAATGATTATACAAGTATTGAAATTTGGTGGAACGAGTTTGCAAAGTAAATGGCACGAATTTATCTAACCCTTTGGAACAATATTTCAAAGTTTCTAAGAGAATTTTGCTGAAGAAAACCTTTGGAATTTCGCGGAAAACAGTCATCAACAAGGATTATCTATTTGATAACCTCGAGATTGTTCATCAGAGTTTACCTAAACACTAAGTTTCACATCTTCGTCAAACTAAACAACTATAGTTGAGGTAAAAATAACAAAAAACTAAATTTCTTTTCTTACATTATTCAAATAGCGATATCAGCCATATGCAAATGATTAGTATAAATAAATGGAAAGATGTTTACTTATAGAACGTACTATAAGTAAATTTTGTTTGTTGTGTTGGTTGTTTAATAATGTTTATGTTAATAATGAGATTGTTTAATAACGTTAGGATCAATTCATAAACTCGGAATTTTAATTTAATATATCGAATCAACGTGGTCAGTAATGAATAATAATAAGATTCTGTCTAAAATATTACAAACTGAACGTTCTAATATAATAAATTCCAATACTACATTTTAAATATCTCTTCAAAACTTAAAATTTATTTTTATACATTATTATATATAATTGTGAATTATATATTCAAATAAATGTTCAAATATTAATAATTTTTACATAATTTACTAAATAATAAATAAAAAAAATATCATTCATCATTTTTGATAAATGATAATTTCAGTAATTACAAAACACTTGCGGTAACAATAAATAGAAAATCTTTTCTTCTGAAAAATTATAATTAACTTAAGGAATGACCATAATATTGTGGCGAAAGAAACTACATTTATTGTCGTTTGTATTTTCAAATATTTTTAAATACAAAAACAATCATAAAGCATTGCACATAATAATGTAAAATAAAAGTTGTATCAAAATTCTAACATAATTTCTTTTTCTGAGTATTTTTGTACTTTTATTCTTATAGAATAAAGTGGCAATAAATTTAACTTAGGATACTAAATACATCAAGAATTCTGTAGTTAATAGTTCGGCCTCTGGCCAGGAAGAGTTTCAGAATACATAAATAGAGTAATTATAGATAATTTAAACATGTCAATTAATTATCATGATTAAAGTTAAATGACTATAAAATCATTTAATAAATACGGTAGAAGCTGATCAAAAATACACTAAAGCATTTTTATTAATAAATTATAATAATTAAATTTTAACGTATGATACCGATAATTTCAATATGTAAATTTCAATATCGGTGATAAAGGCAATATATTTACTGATAGTAAAATAGCAAAAATAGCAAAAATAGCATTCAAATAGCAAAACAGTTGTAAAAACTAAAACTTACTATGTTTGAGTTTGTTTACTTGTGATATGCTTAATAAATTATATTGTAGATTCTGAAAGTAAACTTTAAGGTATCACGCCAAATTTAATCTTTCTCATATTAAAAGATATAAACTTTAAAATTATTATAAGAACACAGATTCAAATTCATTGCAGTTTGCGGTAAGATATTTTAAAGATTCATTTAAATGTTATGAGTTTTTATGTTACTGAACATGATCAGATACGACATGATAATCTTATTTACGTAATCAGTATTCGGCAAATTCGTCACCATTGTTTGAAATTAATTTTATCAACGTCCACTAACAAAATTTTTACTCGATGCACGATTACATTGCTCCTAAAACTCATCAAAATTTATTTCATATAAAGTACTTTAAATAAGTTGCAATAATATTAAATGTCAGGTTTAATGACACTTTTACAAAGCGTAGTTTATAAAGGTTTAATTTAATTAAAGTGTGGTGGTAATTTAAAAATAAGCATCTGAGAAATTTATAAAATGTATTAATAATTTATCAAATTTTCTGTGTCGTAATAGTTACTCAGCTTTTATAAAATGACGATATCTTTTTTTTATGATTTAACTATGTGGACAATTTTTCTGCGAATAAATAATTATTGTTTACACATTTCTATCTATGCATGTGTAAAATATGCATCTTTATGATTTTTAACAGAAACTTTTATGCGTAAAATAAGTTCAATTAATCATCAAAAAAATTTATCACAAATGAAATTTGTCATTTTTTTTCTTTGAAAGAATAATTACATATTTTTATATATTGTATTCCAAAATGAATAACGTGGAATCCAAAGAAAACGTATTATATTATATCTATCATGTATACAAATCTAAATGAAGCAAAATATATTTAAAGTACATACAAATATCATCACACTTTAACACATAATAAAACATGGATGAGTTTCATATGTGCATAATCTTTTACTAACATCTTCCTAGTGAATGCAGTAAAACATCATTTTGCAATTCAATATTCTTTCATCACGAATCTCAAATGATTGGTAAAGATGCTATTGATCTTTAAAATATAGTCAATTTTAGCACCCATTACAACACCTCGCTATTTATAATTCTTTTATGTAATTAATATAATTAATAATATTAATAATACTTCATTATAAATTTGAGAGAGTTACCGAAAAGTCATTTTCTATAATTACTCACGATTTGTTTATATTCTTCTTCTTATCACTTACGAAAAGTAGAGGATATATAATTCTAAAACCCTACACCCGCTTTAATTAAACTCGTGAGTTTGATTGGGTAACATAAAATCAAATTGTACAAAACAAACTCCATGCATTTATCTTAACATCGAAATTGCTTTGGTTACAGTTTATAACTTTTAATATTTGGCAATATGTTAAATCAGTTTTGATGAAATTTTTGTTACTGTAATCCTACACCTTTAACATTTTTATAATTAATTATTTAATTAAATATAATGTTTAGTTTTTACATTCACAGACCTTATTCATTATATTATTTTATTTATATAAATTTTGTTTTGTTTATTTGTAACTGAAAAGGCATTAGAAGTTTCAAAAATATTACGTATTAAGTTATAACTATTTAATCAGTATATGTTTTTCTAATAACGCCATAAGCACTACAATGTACAATTTTTTATAAATTAGATTACACTGTTTGATACTATACAGATGCAGCTAATCTTTTGAACGAAGAGTCATTAACATAAAAACGATTCAACAAAAATTATTTCTTTAACACAATTACATATAATACTTTGTATATACGAAAATAATGTATAAAAACTTTACTGATACTTTGATAAAACCCATATTTTACTTATATTTGTAACTGTTGAGTAAAAAGCGTAATAAAAATCAACTAATGTAACTTCAAATTACACTATTGAATTATCAATTATTATATTTTAATTATTTATTTTCAATTACTGAGAAGTTGGGTGTTTTCCTAAATTATATAAGAACACCTCGCAATACCTATAATGTTCATTGAGGGAAATGCAATATTATTTGAACTGTTAAAGTAGATACTGCAAAAAATTTATTGAAGTGAAATGTAAATTTGTGCTGTTCCTTTATTCAAATGAATCTTCACAGTGAAATACAATAAATTTGCAATATACAGTCTATATTCTGTATTTAATTATAGTATTTTTGCTTCTGTAATTTAGTATTAAATTCAGTTATATTGATTTGATTGCATTTATTTGTTTCTATTTCTGCATTATCTTCGTTCCCTTAAACAAAAAATTAATCTAGACTCTGGATTTGTACCCAAATGAAATACAGCTTCAGAAATTAATTCGAGAGAGTAACAAATGTACAAACATACAAATCAAAATACGTTGTGCTAAACGAATTCAATCAATTAAGGCAAAGATCATAAGGATTGGTACGGAACAATCGAAAACGTGACCTCAAAATCGAATACGAATGTTTCAATTGGACTAACCCATTAAAAGCGACTGGGAATCGCTGGACCGGCTGTAGGGACGCAAAAAGAATGGTTCTTTCGAATGAATATGATCACTGTCCTTGTCACGAATTGAAGGATGTCACGCGAGCGCATTGTTAAATAAAAATAGGGAATGTCACTAGAACAGATCACCGTCAGAGGTCAGCGAGACAATCGCAGTTTAAGAATCTCCATCCGATTGATTTTTCTGAAACAAAGCGGTACAAACGGATCCGCCGATATAAAAGAGAATCAGTGAAGAGAACGAAAGCGTTTACAGTAGCCCCGAGGCGAACTACGAACATGCTGTGCATCTCGCGACCCTGACACCGCCACACGCATCCACTATCAACAGCCCCGTCTTTCGCTCGACACACATTCATAGAATTGACAATATGCTCCTATTTCCTCTAACCAATAATTTTTGGTCGCCTCAATAACTTTTTTATTGCATTGCACCTCCTTTTCCCGTGCTTTTATTCTTCTCCTCTATCGTTAATCAATAATTAAAGTCAATGAGAATTCGATGCATAATAATGAATGTCTGTCCTGTTACGGTGTGATATGCTTC
>JABFOX010003431.1:0-10338 GCA_022817665.1 Axea sp. ZL-2020
CTTGATAACCGTTTATATACCTTAGTTGTATCGATATTAATTTAAAATACGCCTCTGAGCACAAAGTAAATAAATTAATGAACTAATCATTTGAACAGTTAAATGACTTAAAAGACAGTTAATGTGCTCAAACAAATATGCTTGGATCAAATCATGCCTAAGTATATTATACATATCAAATCGTGTATCGGAAGCAATGTTTATTGACATAAACATTACTCATTGGCATAATATGTCGACATAAATTTAATTTTTTTCTTTACATAATTTTCTGAATAATATTAACGGAAGATCGTGATAATAATTCAAAATATTCTGAAATGATCTATTGAGCAGTTTAATTCTAATAATGAATATTATTTAAAAAATGTCATCCTTTTATTATCAAGATATTTTTCTATTATGAATTAATATTCGTTAATTTTTTTATGGTAAATTAAAGTATTGCTGAATGCAAAACCAATGCTTAATCCTAAAATTATTAATAATAAAAATTGCTTTGACTGATGTTTGTATGATATTAAGAGAAACAAAAAACGTTCTTTTCGTGTTCAAGACTAGTTTAGAATCTCCTTCGAAATATAACGCAAACACTATGTTGAGTGACAACGTGGATTCAAAGTTGTCTGCTAGCGTTGATCCAACATTACTCCTACTAACGTTTCTTCGGCATAATTTGTCATCGCAATTCAAATAGTTTTTGATTGGTTTGTTTTATTACAATTTTCTTGTATTGATAAAGCATCCTTTGCTAAAATTGGCACAATATTGTTTGTCAATTTTTGCCAGTATTAAAATCACGTTTTAAATAAAAGCCGTTGTGTTACATGGAATATAATTATAATTTAGTGGTATTTTTTTTATTATAATTTGAATGAAAATTTATATTTAATTTATGGAGTTTTAATTACGATTCCGCAAGCTAGAAATTATGCACTATAAGATTAAATTAAGCTGACCATTTGATTGATTTATATTTTATATATATTTAATCTTAAGGGTAATTTATCAACGTTGGTACAACATCGACCCCCACTTGACTTCTGATATTATCTGACAATGTTAACTCAACTTTGCCATTACAAATAGGGATGTGTTCATATTAAACATAATATAAATACTATAAAAAACATAAAATCAGTTCAGTGACCAATTAAACTGCTTATTGTTTTCATTTTTATTTGAACAAATTAAATATGTTTGTTTGTTTTTTATTCCAAAAGATTATTGAACTTTTTACTAGACCATTTTACGTCCTTAGAAGACAATTTTGGAAACATATTCGGATGCTGTCACACATTTAAGTTGTAAAAATGTATTATCGATGGTAGTAACATTCATCAACTAAATTTTCTTGACTATCACAATAAATTAATGGAAAATGTGTTTTCTAACTTTTGCAAGTTTGAATGGACCATTTTACACTTTTGTTTAGATTTTTCTCTAAAACCTTAGTGATTTCAATACAAAATAGGGTGAACAATTTTACGATAGTATTGTAAAGGTGGGATACACGTGATGGTGGATTACTGCTGCAATATTCAACGATATTGGGTTATGAGTCAGTCTGGACAATAGAACAAAAAATTTTTTATTACATAAATTTTTTTTATATAAAGCCTTTATAAATATTAGTATAGCATTTGAAAAAGCATGATTTGAATATACATGATATGTGGACAAGTATATGTTTGAAAAATATACTGATAGTTTATTTAATTTTCATTTAATGTATATTTAACTATTCAACGTAATGTCTTATCATTTTTCCTTACAATAATTCGGGTGGTTTTTCAACATCGGATGATAACAAAAGATGTGATATTTTCCTTCATAAATGTTGCGAAAAAAAACTTGTTCAAGTAAGAGTATAAAGATCAGAAATTAAAATGAATCACTTGAGTACTGTATCAATACTTTTTTTTAATTCAAGATTTTAAACTTGTTGTATAATAAGAAAAGGACACTGAATGTGTAGACATAAAACGTAAATATTTCTGAAACGAACCAAGTTTTCTGTATTTTATAAATTTTTGGTTTACTGATTTTATTTTTTGTAATAGAAAATGCTAAAATCTCAAGTCAAAAAGACATTTTTTAATGTACAGTTTTATATTTTAAATGATAATGTGCTAGCATGTGTACAGCTACATTCTAAAAACTCTTAGTGATTAAGTAAAATGGCTATGATATTCAAATTTAGTACACATAAAACGTAAAATCTCAGGCATAAGATTTTGTTTGCCCTTTAACCAATGTGAATGATTTAGAACATATTTCATGGTTTAATACCACAAATATATATATTCTGTTTAGATTTTTGTTGTATAAGAAAATCTCTTTGTTTCTCAGTCTGTTAAAACTTATGCATTCTGTAACATTAACAGTAAAAGTAACATTAATACTCGAGCATCATAGTACTTGACGTAGTTTATTACAGAAATGAATATAATTTCAAATTGTAGTTGCACATATATGAATTTAGTCGTATCATCAAAAATAATAACAGAAGTCAATTCATATTTTTAGTTTAATAAAATCCCATAAGTAAAATTTGTGTCACATTACTATTATCGTTGTGTTTTGTTAAAACACTAGTAATTGCAATAAGTAATATTACATTATCGTGAATATTTCAATGTAAAGTGAAATTACGCATCTACTTATGCAATTGACGTAACTTAGCATCGTAAGTTAGAACTTACGCATTAACTTATTCTTGAAACTTAAAAATTTTTTGAAATGCTATTACTTATTAATATCCGTGGAAAGCTTTGAGTATATTTAATCTTTGATATTGTGAATTAAATTAAAAAATAATTAAAAATATAAACAAAAATAGCTATGATTTGAATCTAACATTTTAATACAGTGGACTTTCAACAAAAAGGAATGCATTAGTCTGAGATAAGATGTTGTACAGAGATGTAATGGAATATTTTAAGAAATATCTAAAAATAAATTCAATATAATAATTAATAATTATCCAAATGCATTATGAGACAGGTGTCTAAATCATGTAGATTTTTTCCCTTCTGATTACAGTAAAACAGCAGAAATGTAAAAGAAATCGCGGTAGCTGTGTTGAAATGTATGCTAATAATTATGTTGTATTATGTATCACAAATAACTTTTAAATGACATGTAAATTAATGTTAAATTATTGATTTGTTTTGTGTCACGTATAATGTATAATAATCTTGCAAAAGTGAGAAAACACGCTAAATTAACTATACTCTAATTGATCTATAATTTCCAAAGAATAAATCAGGCTTCAATAAATATTTGGTACGGTGTTGATTATTCGCACAAAAATTTTAATACAGCGAATTTGCTTTGTAAGGGAGACAACTGCAATCTTGCTTTGTATTCTTAATAAGGGCTTCGTTGTATCAACTTATTTTCTGACTTCCGACTGAAAAGGCCGCGGGGTCCAAGTGGAACACGGGTGCTTTGTTGTGTGCAGTACACCTGGCACGCGCCAATCCCCTACACTTCTCTTTCGACCGTCTTCGTTTTCTTCTTCGCACAGAAGCCTACTTTTACACCTTCGCGTCTTTTCTTGACAACCTCTGCCTAAGAGCGTATTACATTTACATTAGATTTCGAGTTCATTTACGAGCGCCAATTTCTGTCGCCTTATCCGAGAGTCAATATTGGTTCTTGTTCTTTGAGAAACGAAGGCACCTTCTTTCGGGTTCTTTCAAATGGTGTTTAGTCAGTTCGTCGGTAAATTATCACGAGTGAGAGGACAAACGTGATTCAAGAAAAATCAAGAAACTCGTACAAGACAAGTCACTTGTTACACGAACAAATATTGATACGAACCAATTTACGAAAATTATTACATCTTCGAAACAAAAATATTAGATATAATTTCAGCAGACTTTGAAAAATTCATCCATTCGTCTTGCAAGCAAAAACATTATTTGACAGGGAAATTGATATTTGGAATAACATTTTGTAATACAATTATGGGGATGAAGAGGAAGCGTGCTGCGAAAACAAAATGTCTCCTTTGAGTGCTCTTAATGCAATAATAATAATAGATACGAATACGAAACATACAGATTTCTGGTAATTTTGAATTCGAAATTCACATGCTCAGTGTTAATGAATAACGTGGAAAATGCTTCAAACTATTTTTATTTTTTTAAGCCGAGGAAATAGCAATTTATATTTTTTGATTGATATAAAGAATAAAAATAAGTGAATCAATTTCAGTTGATTTTTAAAAACGTCTTAAAATTTAAAATTAGTTAAATTCATGTATATATTTGAAGCTTTAATAAAGTAAATTAATTATATCGACAATGTAACATTTGGCATTTATTTCTGGTGAAGAAGGAATTTAAAGAAAAATTTCTTTCAGCGGCGAAATATCTGGCGTTCCATAATTGCAATATGGTCGGATTAAAGATCAAGTAGCCTAAGGTACGATTGTTTTCGGGTTACAACAGAGTTCATGTGTGAGTCATAAAAAGACTTTTTTCTGATCTATGAAACTGTATGCTACATTATCATACTTATGCCTCAGCATATAGATATAAAGATACATAATCAACGTTGCAACAAATCGGAAACAGGCAATTCAAACCATTGCAACACGTATACCATACTGGATCTGTATTAGGTCCGCACAAGTGTTCGATCAAGTAGGTGTACATGGTTATTTGATTATGTATTTATATGTTTATGAGAACAGAATTTAAATAGAATAATGTGGCTTAAAACATTACAATTGGAAGAGTAGCGTTTTATAGGGTTCAAATATAGATCTTATTTGAATCCCAAAAACCCACATATGTGTTCGATATTAGCTTAACTATATTTGATATCAACCGTGTTTCACTCATCTAAAAACAACCAAAATGTCGCACAACAAAATTGTGCGACTGTTTAACATTTTGTGCAAATATGTGTAAAGTAGAAATATAACCGTAAAATTAAATATAATTGTCAAAATAGTGCAGATATTAACTGATAATTGTCATTGAAGAAAATTATATGACAAAAGAAGAAAAATTAATATAAAAATATTTTTCAAGCGAAAAAATAAAATCCTTCATTCTTCTGTGCCTTTGCCGAATATAATATAGCTAAATGTCTTATAAATACATAGCTAATATCGAGTTTCTCTAAATTAAGTTGTATTACTTTTTTTGGAAGACTGAACTAACAAAATTTTAATAAATATCAACTGTAATCAGAAAAGTATTTTACTAAAACTTTACTAATATTAAAACTTGATAAGAAACTTACCAAAACTTAAGAGTTCTACTAACACACGCCAAGTCGTGTACTAATGCACAACTCACATACGCAGACTTCCCCCAATATGCAACGTTCCAATTAAAATACATATAACTGAGAAGCATGTTCCCCTGCAATTTCCCTCCCTACAACCCCATGCTGTGACTCCTGACAAGTTCTACTCTATTTCAAAGAAAAAGATAAGCGATTTAAAATTTCTGCTTAAATTTTTTACTGTATTGTAAAGCAATAAATATACAATTATTAGTTTAAAAGTTTTAATTTTAAAATTTCACTCGTACACATATTTATTGTTATCGTTTCATTAAGTACAATATCAATGAAACGCGTGAAAACGAAACATTTTCTTTCATGATACATTCATTTAAAATTAATTGATTCTCAATAAATAATTCAAATGTTTTTATCGTATCTTCATATAACTTTGTATACTTATTTATAACATTTTGTAACATTTATAAAATTTTATGCTTAAATATTACTTATAACTACACTACGATATAAATTCAAAGCATACAATTTAGACGAATTCCTTTCGTATTGAATATTTGCAAAAATTCCATTCAAATGCCATTTGCATGAAAAAGAAAAATAAATAAATAAATAAAATATAATTTAAACTCTAAGAAAAAAGCGCAATACTGCAGCGATAAGCAATTTTGAATTGGTTGCTGGCAATTGCGCCTGGACTGTATCGAAGAAAGCGTGTCCCGTGGGAATCAAGCATGGTCGCAGCAGATTCCGAAAGAAGCGGCGTGGCACGACTCAACGAAACGGTTTCACGTTTTTTCATTAGACAGCGTGATTTGCCACGTGGTGGGTGGCAGACTATTACGATGCATTTACGATTTCACGCGTAGTCCCATGATTTACTGAGGTCGCATTTCTCTTGGACCAAAAAGTCTTCAATGTATCTTTATACACTAACTATAAAGACATATTTTCGTACATATAAATTGCTGAAATAAAACTTTTTCTTTAAAATTACATTAAATCACAGAATTGTATTTAAATTAATGTTTAACGTTTGATCCATTATATTCTAGTGTAAATGATCTAAATTATTATTATCACATTAAAATAATTTCACTTTCATTAATTGTACGGAATATTGTATAATTATCATTATTTCTTTAAGTATTATTAATTTAATTCCACATGATATGTTATCCCGTGAATAATGAAACACAAGCATACGAATATGAGAATATTTCGAAAACGTTCATTTATCAATATTATAAAAATTGTTTTTATAAAAATAACTTTCTATTTTTTTTTTCTTTTTTTTTATTTGCTAAGAAATTTGTTATTTAATTTTAATGAAATTAAAACTTTATCAGAAAGTACTTTGAATGAAGAGTACATTATTTTACATTCAAGTGATTGTACTGCAATTAGTTTATCGGAGCCGCTACATTGTGAGCATTTGAGAAACTGGGGAATTCTCGTCAAATCAGTGCCTCTCTTACGAAATTATTCACTGTTCTTGTTCGTGTATTTACCTGTCGAGAGGAGATTGCTGAATAGAGCTTGACTTGCGGTATTCGAATGTGGGATAGTGGTAGTGCATCACAACATTGCGATACCGAAGCACAGTGGCACATATGGTGGCACGTGCATTCGATGCCACAGCAGATCGTCATTCCCGGGAGAATGCATTTAGGTTCGAGTGATAATTGTCAAGCCGTTACTGTTCCCTCGACTCCCTTGGATGCGCATACATGGCACAACGCGACCATTCTCCGGTGACTGTGATATACGTGGTCGATTCACCCTACGAGCTATTTCAATTGTTATTAAAAAACATCATTTAACAAGATTCTATTTTTATCGCTAGTACTTTTACTCTCTCCTGTTTATTTTGCTGCAACGTGTATCTGTGGTACATTTTTATACAATTAATTCGTATTTCGACATTTTTTTTAAATAATGACAATGGCTAATTATAATTGAAATAATTGAATCAGGTTGATGCATGCTGCATTATTTAAACACATGTTAAGGTTATTTCTATCGTTTCTGTTTTGCTTGTTTTACATATCGATTACATAAGTACTAAAAAAATTACATTACCTCAACAAGTTTTTCATTATTCATGTGGATGAAACGGAAAAATCAAGGAAATTGTAAATTGCGATTTTTGAAACTCAAATAAATAGTTGAAATCGAAAATGATCAAAATCAATCAGTTGTCGTGACACGAGAGCACTTTTTGCATGAGACTTCGATTAATGTCGCGATCAATCTCATTCGGAACTGGTGGTGGTTTCGCACGGCAATTGCAGCGTTCGTGATTTTGGGAAGATTCGCGGATAGGCGAAAGAACGTATAGTGGCGCCGAAAGAAAGTATGAGAAAGAGCAGAAGAGACAGACTATTCTGCTCTCTCGCGGCTGACGGCGCGTGCTTGTTCGCAAAGCGGTCGTCGCCCGGCAACGAAACACGCTACGCAATTGCAGCAGCTGCCCTCAAGAAGCACCATCGTTCGTTGCAAAATGAAAATCGAGACAACACACATCATACTAAAGTACGAACTATCAACTCTTCTTTTTCGCCCTATTGATATCTAAATACACCAAAAATTATACAAATTTTAATATGACATAGTCATGTACATATTTAATAAATATAAACATTTAAGTCGCTATAACTAACGACGATAAACATGTTTTATGTTTTATGTTTACGCAAAATTCAAATTTAATTCAATTTTGAAATTTCCGTAGCTCATAATATCGTTGAGATTTAACGGAAGATAAATATCTTTTAGTTAGGCATGCGTCTTTGAACAACAAAAAAAAAAAAGATCTGCACGCGTTTAGCTCTAAGACGCACTCTTTAACAAAGTAATGTCCATTTTTATATTATACTTTAATAGTATTGTGAGATATGAACATAAAAAAAAATAAACAAACACAACATTGATATATGCATTAAAATGTTTTTTATACAGAAAAGTGAAAATATTAAGTATTATGTTGCTTTAATAAATCAAAATACATCGTTATAATCATTGAAATATATGTTGTGATAACGTTGTAAAAAAGAAATAAAAGTATATAAATATAATTAAAAACATAAGCAAATGTGGTCCTCATTCATAAAAATATTTAAATTTATGAATGGTTGTTCAACATTAATATTAAGATTGAGCAAAATCAAATGTGTGAAATATTGAAATACAGGTGCAAATACAATAATGTACGAATGGCTACTAATTGTTCGTCTAATAATTAATAATTATTCATAATTATTTATGATTATTAATTAATTGATAATATCATAATAAAAATACTAAATAATGCATTATGCTTATCTCTAATCTAAAGTGTTTGATACTTCGTGTTTAGGACGTACATGCACCGTAATTACAGTGTATAAAAGTCGGGTATATAAAGTTAGTAGTACGTATGATGTGATATGTATTATGACGGCATGATATAAGTTTGATGCTAAATGTGAGATGTTTATATATATGATCCACACAATTTAATGCTCATGATATAAATGTGCGAGAAGACATAAAATGTGTGCTTCTGAAGAATGTGTCACTTATAATTTCGTATTCATTTACATCTACATATTTAATACATATTTATTACATGTACACATATTTGTCTTAGGTAAAATTATTGCGTTGAAGGTGAATTGCACGAACAATTTAATATATATTGAAGACAAGCATAAATATGAAGTATTTAAAACATGCATCTATAATGCAAAAATTTATATATTCAGCTTATTATTATATACATATAGAGTATAATATAGTTATGCTTTATATTATAATATATAGTATAATAAACATAGGAATGTAATGCAATTATAGTCATGTAGTATGTATAGAGCGTACACATAGAGTAGAAAGTTGAAAAGTGTTAATTGTATTCGATATATTCTAGGAACTCCAAATTGTATCAAAAATTAAATTCGGTCAATGACAAAAATTTTATTATTACTTGAAAGATGTTAATTCCTTTATTTCGGTAACTGCAATTAAATAAAATTACGGAATAAAACTGCATGTTATAAAGACATGTGGGAAAAACATTTCAAAATGAAGAAAACTGAGAAAAGCTACAGTAATAAAAGTTGAAAATGAAATTACCATAAATACATATTCTGTATTTACACAAAATGCTGTGCTATTTTTCACAGTGTTTTACATTTTCAATTACAGAAATGATTGAAACTGGTTATAGATTATAATAAAGTGTAACAATTAATTACATACAACATTAGTTTTCTACTTATTTATAATGATAAAAATGGCGAATTGTAAAGATATTTTAAAACTCGGATAACTACATAATTTGCCGGTGAAATCCAAACAATTGTTACTCTTTAGATTATTATAAACACTGCATATTTTTATATAGACAATTATATTAAAGAAAGTGAACATTTTATATTTGATAAATAAATTGAAAACAGTGAAGTAACACTAAAAAAGGAAATAAGGAATAAACTATTGAAAGAGTTAAGAATAATAAAACATAATTAATGAAATTGATTGATTTGATTGGATTGAGTCATCCTGGCATTTATCTAAAAAAAATAATTCATAATGTATTGCACAGAAATGTTAATTTGTGATTAAAAATAACAGTGTTAAAATAATTCGAAAAACGTACTTCATTCCCATAATTCGCATATTTGGGAAAATATTTTGCATGATTAACATAACACATAATCAAGCATAATCAAGCATAATCAAGCGTAATCAATAAATGAACGCAGAGATAAACGAATGGACAGATATGTAGATGTAGAATCATAGATGCATGAATCACAAATGTTTCAATGTTGTTCCTTCTTTGTTTAATTAAGAGAATGATTAAAAACCCACCTGTCTGCAGATTTACATATCTATATCTCGATGTATGTATATATTTTTGCATCTATAAATTCCGAAACCAAAATGATGATCGAAATTATAATTTTTTATCTACAATGGAATATTATTTTAGAATAGACATAAATTAAAAAACAACATTTTTGATGTTAAGTTATTTAATTAAAAAAAAAAAAAAAAAAAAAAAAAAAAAAAAAACTTTTTTAAAAA
>JABFOX010003432.1:0-10337 GCA_022817665.1 Axea sp. ZL-2020
AAAGGCACAAATGTTAGCATGTGTTCCGCTAGTCAAAAAGAGACCACGTTAAAATGCATTGAGCGAATATCTCATGGTTGATGAAGGATCCCCAAAGACAGGGGGGGCATTTATCCGTTCGAAACTGGAAAGACGACGTTGTTGAAAGATGGTGAAGCACGATGACAACCTACCTGAGCAGCGCAACTTGCCTTCGAACACGGGTACTTATTGATCCACCCTCGCACTACAAACGCACATCGCCTTTTCTCAGGAACCTGCAAAATATTCATCCGATGTACTGATTTATTTCACGAAACTGCCCTTTTGGCAAATTATAACGCACTGTGGAACAGTTTGTAAATGACGAACATACTCGTGTTTAAAAATAACGTGGGATTGTGTCGTAAATCACAGTCAAACGTGTATGTAAATATTTAATGTTTCGTAATTACGTACAATACAAATTAGAAATAACAAAGCAAACATAAAAATTAATCAAAAATAAAGGGAATAGTAAACATTGTAATTCATAACAGAAATAATGTAACTATTACTTCAGTAAACAAAGTAGTATAAAATTTGTTGCTTTTTTTTTTCTTTTCCTTTTTTTGCAGCGCAGTCTATTACGTTATATAATTTTTACCATTTGTTATATATATATATATATATATATATATATATATATATATATATTTCATACATTTTTCGATAAAATATACCCACTTTACTCTTCACCATTAACTCATGAATTAAAACTCTCACTGAATATACGCGTAGATATTTCCCCCTTAATACAACAGCAAGGTTGCCACAAAGAAATGAATCCAAACTGAATAATTTCAGTCAAATGATTTTGTAGTACTAAAAAAAGGCCAGCGAAATGTAATCAATATTCATACATTGAAGTTCTTTTTGTCTACAGGATAAAACAAAAACAGCTTTCATTCAACCCTTTGAAGGTTTACTAGTATTAACCTTTCGAACACTAAAGGATCGAATATTAAAAAGGCCCAATTATCCACATTGATTTATAAATATCAATAGAAATAACTTCATCCATCAATGGTATTTTATTTGGATACCTTTTTTTACTTTTTATACATTTATAAGAAAACTTTATTTCATGTATTTGTGGTTGACAGAGAGTCGGGATTTAGTTCTGTTAATTTTGAGAGTTTTGTGCAATTCAAAATTATCAAGATTAACGACACGAAATCTCGAGAAACATATTTTCAAATCCACTTTTGGTGCAGTTTAATATTTTTCATTTAATTTCGTAACAAACATTTTCTACAATAATCAGATATAATTATAATTATTCGCTCTTTGCACAAAGTTTTAAAACCACGTACAGAAATCAACGTCAATTAATTGTTACAAGACCCGCGACTTTTTCAATTGCTTTGTGGCGACCTTATTAATACACATGAATTGCATTCATATTTTACTATCTACAACTAAAGTAATAGCGGTTGTAAAAAATCGTGGAAAACAATTCCACAATTGTTAGAATTGTTTCTCAGTAGGCGACCATCGAAAATTCTTGCAATCCCAGTTCTCCTGGCTCGCATATCAAACGTAAAAAAATGCTCCACGTGTACCAAGGCCAAAGTTTCATATTGCAGAGTAGAAAAGCCAACAGTGATTTGCAATGAAATATTACGAAACGAATGATTCGTCGGGTGTTGCAACGTTTTGCAATTTAAGTTGAAGGGAGATGGGGGCAATTTTCAAAATCAGAACAGAGTCAAAGAAACGAAACCGAAACGAATGAGTTCCAAAATAAAGCTTTCGCCACTCAAGAAAGCTCGCAAATATCGAAGATGGAAAATATTCAAATTTCGTTAAATTCAATTACATATTTTTCTACCGCTGAATGCGAAACTTTGACCAAAGTTCGCTCTGTTCAATAATGACAACGATCGCTCGAGTCATTACCACATCAAAGATGTTAATATTCGTTTATCTTCTTGTCATATATTTATTTGTTTAATTTTATTTACTTTACATGATAAAATAAAAAGTAATATAATGATGTGATAATAATGATATTATTATATTATTACACTACCTTTTATTATTTATACTATTGTTATTAATATTAATGTTATTACTATTTATTAATTTTGTTATTATTAATCTTATTCTTATTATTATCATCGTATATAAAAGCTATTATACGAGGTAGGTAGTTCTCGTAATTTCATTTCATTATTCCATAACTCGCCTGTTTATTAGTCATAAAAATTCAATTAACGTAATTTCATTCGTGTTATCTAATCAATCACTTTGTAAAGTATCTAGTTCGTGAGGTTGAGTTTGCCGTTTCCTGGGTTTTTTCCCTGCTTTTTATAGAAAATAATATTTTATACAAATAACGTCAAAGCTGTACAGTTTCTCCCCCATATTCGAAACATAAAAACTATATACAAGTTATGTTATACTTAGAATGTTTACCAGTCTTTTTAAAACATCGTTTTAAAAATAAGTAACATTCATAAATTTAGAAAGCGATTTCTACAAAATAATGCATTGTTAGTGTGTGTGTTGGAGACATTTTTAAGCTGTATCAAAAAATGTAATTGTTTCAAATATGAGCAAAACTAAATACACAAAAATTATTTTTAAAAAATATAAAGAAAAAGGCCAATCTTGCAGAAGAAAAACCTATTTTCAAAGCGTTTATTCAACACAAAATTGCTTAGATTTCGTATATCTTCGATCCAACTGAAGTTATGAGAGTAACTGTACAACTTTAAAAATAACTAATTTACCATTTTTCATTAAATTGCCTTAGAAATGACAATTTACGTTCACTGTGTTACAAGATGAAATGTTTTGTTCAATTTCCTTGTAATGCTTTATCGTTGAATATATTTTATTTACGTTTTACTACACGTGATAATTAATCAAATCCTAATATTATTATTTCATTTGTTAAAAATTGGTTGATCTTAATTTTGTTGTATTATTTTTTTAATCAATCGATCTAGTCTTGAACCATTCCTTCAAACATTGCTTTTACTTTCAATATTTGTTTTTAAATTGTAAGTAAACAAATTGTTTGATTAGTATAGCACAATAAACGAATTGTAAATAAATTCTGTAAAAAAAATATTGATTTAAAGACGATCAAGGAGGTTGAAACGATACAAAATGGGAAAAATAGTTAAAGAATAGACAAATTAATTTTAAACAAATGGTATAACAAAATTGACTAATGAAACACTAAAGCCATTTCGTATTTACAAATTATAATTTGCAAAATTCGTATTAAACAACTCAGCATTTGATTTATAAAAACTTGTTTTATACAAATAACGTTGCCTTCGAAGTTTAAAGTATTCATTAATTTTACTAAGATAAACAAGTTTTGCAAATGTCGCTAAAACTAAAGTATTGAACAAACTGAAGCATTGCCAACTAAAACACCAAATAAAGAATTACAAGAAAATTCAGAGCGACGTTTGAATCTTTTCGTCAAGAAATTCAAAACGGCCATTCCTAAGAACCAATTTGATGAACGATGAAAAACAACTAAAACAATCCATCGAACGGTTATCAAAATGCCAAATAAATATTTCAACAAAAACTATAACCAAACCATAGACAGCGCACTATTCTAAAAGAATAGTTTTGCAATGATGAATGATTACTGGTTGAAGTACGGATATAAAAGTTTTATTTATTCCGCAAACAAAGATTTCAAAATTGTAACTGATTCTTTATCAATTTTCGATTTCAATTATTTGGTGACGTTTAAAATTTGAGCGATTTGGCGAAAAGCGCCGCCGTGGCCTGCGCTTTATCGCCGTTGAATCTTCGAAGTTCACAAATCACTTGTGCACGTGTAAAACCTAGCGCTTGTATTTCTTTAACTACTGCTTCCGTAAAAGGGTCGCTGGGAAAAATCGTTGTCTCCATCGAGGACGATGCGTTTGATGAGGATTGCAAATTCGTCACACCTTGATTGCCTGAAAAAATCGTTTCATTTTATTTACGAGCCAACCAACAGCGTGTCGTTCGGTTAAACCAATCAAACATAATTTAAGAGCGGACCTTGTCTTCTTTGCAGTTGGGCTTCTTTAGAACTTGCTTCCAAAGCTTTCTGAAGATCTTTGTCATCGTCATTGTACCCACTGAGTCGCGCGCACTCCGGTAATTCACCTGCGAATATAAATATAAAATGTACACACTCATCAATCCTAAACATATTTCATACGTCTATACATAGTTTATTTTTAAACAATTTACCTATGCTGAACTATTTTTATACGAGTCACTAAACTCGACACAGAAAAGAATAAAAAATACCAATGTACAAATTATAACAAGCGTATTTCTTTCATTTCATCGATAAAACTACCCAACTGGTTTCAATTAACATTTAAATTTATAATCATATATTCTGAAAATGTCCAACAAAATTATTTCACAGTTAAATAAAAATCTTTAACTGCAAATATTTAAAAAGCGTGAATAAAACTGACTCGTCTGTTCGAAATCTCGCAAAAACGCGTACGCTATTTTTACCAGTCTGATATTTTTCTCTCAAAGCATCACATTATAAGCATCGAATTCGTGCTATTTTCAGACAAGAAATACTGATTCGTCGAGGGAAAAAATCATCATCGAATTTCGTTGAGTCGTTTAAAAAAAAAAAAACAAAAACAAAAACCTCTAAAAAGGTCTGACCCGTTTAATCGCAATTCGCGTCTCGTATTTTTCATTCTCCAACCCCAGTTCATTTCAAATATCCATTTTGAATCGCCAAATTTGATCATGAACGAAAAAACGAAACATTATTTGCCTTCTGTCAAAAACGGCGTTTCCGTTCCTGTGGTTCCAATTTTCAAAACATTCTTCTTCAAGTCGATACAACACTGATGTCTTTTTAACATATCTAATCCTAACAACATGTCCATAGGTTGCTCCTCTAAAACACTAAACGACGTAGTCAAATGATCACTGCCTATTTGTATCTGCACCATGTGGATGCGACCAATGATTCGCTGAATGCCAACACCTTTGGCAATGCCGGCCCATCTCGAGTCGACTAATCTCATTATGTGACACCTTTCCGCGCAGGCTGCGGACATGATCGTAGTTTGAGCCCCTGCAAATCACCGATGAATTACATTAAAACCATGCAGTGCCCAAGCTCGGGATGTAACGAATCAAATACCGCAAATAAAGCATTTAACCACGAGTCAAACACCCGCGTCGCAATCGCCCACTTCGAAATTTACACGCTCATCAGCTCGTCAGAGAAATAAAACGCTGCTCTAAAATCCACGCGTGCTCTTTTGCTTTTATTTTCATACGAATTCTTTCTTTCTTTCTTTTATTTTTGCTCGTGACGATGAATTGGCAAACCCACCCCTGGGAGACCACTCGGAACTTTAGCTACAAAATTTAGTCGTTTGGAAATGCTTTGCCAATCGTGATTCGTTTCTGCGTGGGAGTTGCAAAAGCTTTGTCGTTTTATCGCGCGACGAAACGAAGCCTGAAATTACCAGAATCTATAAACGCTTTAACAGGATGGCCGTTGACTTTACAATTTATATAAAGCATAACTACGGTTCCAAATGTCTCGGGATTGTACTCTATGGCAGCTTCCATGTTCGCCTCAATGTTTTTCTGCCGTATCTCCTCAGCGATCAATCTTTGGGCCTCCGTATCAAATGGATCTGCATTCACCATTCTCAATCGCTGTGCCTGTCGCTCTTCCCTTACTTTTATTTGTTCTCTTAAAACTGTCGCGAATTGACCTGCAAAATAAATTTCAATTTAAACGCATTCGTATTATTCTTGTCGCGCGAATCAATTGATTTTATACATGCTTATATATTCATGCATCATTTTGTGTAAACAATATGTTGTTTTTTGTGCAATACGTTGTTTTTTGTGCAATATGTTGTTTTGTGCGATATGTTCTTTTGTACAATTAGTTTGTTTTGTTTGATTAATCGATCGACTACGTCTTCTTACCAATAAAGGGTGTCCCAAAATTCGCGCGAGATTCAGCTCTTGCGCCGTTCGTTTATGAACAATTCTTTAACAAAAAGAAAACGCTCTTTAACAACCCTGAACTATTAACTTTTATTCGATTGCCCCTTTCCCTGAAAAAACTTCACTCGCCAAAATGGCGCAAAACTAAAACCTTGCGTGTATTTTGGGACTGCAGAAGTAAAAAGTAAACAGAATTATAAAAAGAGAAAAAGAACAACAACAAAAAAAAAATATATATTTTTGGTGCAAAAATGTTCATTTTAACATTCAAAAAGAATTTTGACGAGGACTCACATCACAGTGCCCAAACGTCAACATAAGTACTTAATAATTCAAAAACGCAAAATTGAAAATTAAATTAATACTGACTGATTATATATATATCTAAGAAAAGAATTTTGCAATACGTTGTGCACGTTTAAAAATTGTTGTTTCGCCGAATGAAAAGCATGCGCTCTATTTATATTCTTTACCAAGGTTTCCTGACAACAAAGCATCTGCGAGTCTTGGATTATTTTGCTTTAACAGCGCTAACTGATCCGGATTTGCCAAAAACATATTTCTAATCATCTCGGGGTCATCCATGCTCCGTGGATTTTGCATCCTTTGTGCATTTGAGTTTGAGGAACTATTATTGGGTGTTGATATATCTGGAACTTTAATTGAACTAAAGTCCAAAACTGGAATATCTAGAAAAAGTCAGCAATTAATGTAATAAATAATTGATACAAACAAACGAAACAAAGATAGGTACAATAAATCAGTCCTTAAATGATTAGAACACACGAAATTAGAACGTCATTTGAACTTAAATGCGGTTCCGCCCGCAAATGTGTCCCGAAATTCGCGCGGCGTTTGAATTTGCCGCCATTTGTTCGCCGAAGCGTCGCCAACGAAAGAACGGAGAGCGCGAAAGTCGACGGTCTTAAAAAAAAGTTTTCAATAATCTTTTATCGCGCGTTGGAAAGCTGTTGAAAACCATTTTCAAAGCTTTTTTAAACGCGTTGAAAGCTTGTTTTGAGAAACTCGAACCGTCGACTCTCTCTGTGTCCTCCCGACCGTTGGCAGCGCTTCACCACACGAATGGCGCCAAATTCAAATCTCTTAATTTTAGCACACCCTTTAAAAACGTAATAAAATGTAACTTTTTGATCGATAAAAGTAGCGGGACGAAGTAAGCATCGAATTCTGAATTGTAAAAAAGGTTGGAACAAAGGTATTGATTAATAATGGAAATTTCGATCATTGTTTTTAAAAGTTAAAATGAAATTCGTATGTATGTGCGTGTATAAAAATATTGACCAAACATACAGTTAATTCTGCTCGTCCATTTCATTATGATAATATCAATGTGTTATAGAATGATAACAAATGATGACAAACGATTAGTCGAGGGAATGATGGCAATAATAAAAAATAAACATTTCATCGAAAACTGGACGTGGACGGTATGAGCGATATTTATTATGGTTTGCCCGCTTTGAATAATAATAACAACAAAATTACGCGAACTTCTTTTATGAACAAAGGCTTTGTATAATGACACAGCACTAATTAATCAGTTACTGGCGATGCAAATTAATGTGCACAACTACGACAATTGATCAAAGTTTAGCAAAGATAAATTTAAAATAAAAGTTTAAATTTACACAACAAAGAACTGCCACGCTGATAGGGAATAATATTTTGTAAATATTTGCTTAATATTATATTTGAAATATTTATTCAAATATCAAAATGTTGTAATATTTTAAACACATTCAGCAAATGTTAATAAAGTGAAGTTTAAGTGTTCTAATCGAACCACTGAGTATTTAAGTTTGTCTTATTTTTATATTTATACATTTCTTAACTCATTCAAAAATATTTTATATAACTGTATATAAAGCATCTAAAATATTTTGAATCAGGCTTAGTAAAAATTATAAACATATTTTATTATGAATAATATTATTTAATATGAAAAAATACTTGTGATATTTTTATATTTTATAAATATTATTTAGTGTATTGAAACTTGTATTGTGTACATATTACACATTTTTAAATTCTTTTTTATATTTGTAATTTTCCCTATTAGTGTGTGGTAATTATAAAATATACAAATACAAGTGAAAAAATATATTTCTACAGTATTTTTTCACAATATAAAAATATTGCATACATATCAATAAAATATGTTTAAAAATATTCAACATTTCATAAATATCAATGTAAAATAAAATTAAATACTTAATGAACGTATTAGAATATTTTAATAAATCTACTATATTTTATTGACATTTCAAAATATCAAAATAATATTTAACAAACGTCTATAAAATATTCAAACACATTATTTCAATATTATTACAATTTTAGTTGAAGAGGACATATATTTAACGAGTGTGTTTAAAATATCTTTATATATCGTTTAATATTACAATAATATCTTTGTAATAAGAAATATAATATTGAGCAAATAATCATAAAGTATTCAATATAATAATAATATTTCAATGCAACATAATAATTATTACGGATCATTATATTTGTATCATTTATATTATTAAGTTCAAGTTTTATACACTTCCCAATAAATTCACAAACACAAATCAAACCCAATAATAATAACAAGTCACTGAAATTGGCTGTAAACAAATTGATTGAAGAAAAGTACCACAATTTATACCGACATTAATACCACTTAGATTTTACGTTACTAAAAATGTTATAAATTTAACAAAAATATCCCATGATACATTTATTAAAACTATTTGCAGTTTCATACATTACCATCGTCATGGAATAAACCATAAATGCGATTAATATTTGTTATTATTGAATACTTTATAAAGAACTCTCTCAATATATTTCCATATTTACCAAATATTAATACAATATTAAAAAGCATTTAAAACCCTATTAAACACACCCATTAAATATGCTGTCTGCTTCATACATTTTAATAATATTAATTTCACATTTTCAAAGTATTAATGAAAATAACCTTTTGTTAATATTTTACACATATTTATCAAACATTAATTTGATCCTTTCCAAGTGTCAGTAAAGCAAAGTCCAAGTATTCCAACAGAACCATTAAGTGTACTTTTTTTATTTGTATATTTATACATTTTCAAACACTTAAAAATATCTATTAAATATTTTATATGCATACAATGTTTGTAAAGCATTTCAATCATATTCAGTAAAAATTATAAACATATATATATATATGTACAATATTATCTGATACAGACACACATTTCCAACACATTTTTATATCACTAAATGACATTTACTGATAAAAAATACTTTCTTTTACAATTACGTTATTTTATAATTATTATTCCCTATCCTTTATCTGTAATATTCTCTTCTACATTTCTCGTCCTTTGTAACATATTTTCTCATACCACTTTGCTTTATTTATCCTTCCGCATCGTGTCACATCATAAACGTCACCCCCCACCCTGCAATTATACATCCAATTCGCCTCCCCCAAAAATCACGATAAATCGTACTGCATTTATCATTTCTATCGAGTCCAACTTTTATGTACTTTTCGTCAAATTCCCAAACACGAATCAAAATCCGTAACGATAACGAGCCATCGAACTTGGTCTTAAGGGAATTGACCTAAGAGAAACATAAATAAAACTAGTAACAATAATGATGATGACGCAAAAACGAAAACGAAACATTCTGCCAACACGAATTGTGAACGGTTCGTCTGCTTTCGTCCTTTAATCTATTTCCGGTGTTGGTCGAACAGCCGTTCGTTCGTTTTCGAAGCGCTCGACCCACGCTCGCCAATTCAACGGACGCGAAAACGACTCGGCCGAGACACGCGGTTCGGAATCGTCAGTCCCGACGGACAGCGACGATCGGAAAACAAAAACCGACAGCGCGCTTCAATGTCAAGTGTTCAAAGTTGTCGACTTGCGTGTGCGGGCTGGACGGTGAGGGATGCGAGGGTAGGGGGGGTGTGAGCGCAAAAAAACAACAATAAAAAACCTTACTTCCGTTGAACGGTGGAAGATTGACTTGAGTGTGGGACGGCCCGCTTTGATGCATGTGCTGCAGAATAACGACGTCGTTGTCGCGGAGACCGTGGTCGCGCAGGGACTTTTTATTGTCGTAGAGCGGCCGGCCGTTGACACTAATGACGCTCTCGGGCGCCGCCCCGCTGCCCTCGATCTCGCAGCAGGCTTTGACGTTTTCACGTTCTAGGTCCTCCCTCACGTCCCGGACCAACACGTTCGTGTCGTGCGGCACCGCCACCGTGCCCTTCCTTTTTCCCCCCGCTGCCCCCTCCTCGCGCCCCCCTGGCGGGCTTCCCGGTCGGCCCCGCGCGCGCG
>JABFOX010003433.1:0-10337 GCA_022817665.1 Axea sp. ZL-2020
AAAAAGTTACAAAAAAATACTATAACAGATATTTTTTAGAATAAAATATTATATAAAATACAAATATTATATTAGTATGTTCATTACATTAATTTTTTATTGAATTTAAAAACTATGGGTGTAATTTATAAATTTAGGAATATTAAATTAAAAAAAAATTATTTTTACACCATAATATATATATATATATATATATATATATATATACACACAACAAATATATTTACAGTTTTACAATAGGCTAAATTATATGAGAAAAATAAAAATAAAAAAAATTTATTATATTCAATAAAATGTCAAAATAATTTATCTGTATAATCGTCGATGTTTGTAGTTTGTATGCACTCTCATGTATACAAATGTGTTCATCTCGAAAACGTACATCAAGCAAAAATTTTTTATTACAGATTCATATTCAACATATCAAATTGCATTTAAAAAATATGTATTTGAATACGGTAAAAATCGGTAAAAATGTGATCATGCTTTTACTCTGTACATTTAAATAAAAATATAACAATAATGATAATAACAATTATAATGACAATGTGAAAAGATAAGTTAAAATATTTTTTTTTTTTACTTATTAATTGATTGATTTTCCTTTTGTATCTTGGAATACTGAATTACATATTTTATTTATTCTTAGATAAATTAATTAGAATTAAAGTATATATTTAACAGAAAATATTTACAAAATATGCATTTGAAAGTGCATTTACACGCGTGCTTACCAGTTGCTTTTCTGTACAACAGCGTAATCATTTTATATTTCCCGATCTGATATTAACTTAGTCTTATTTACTAGTATTATTTTTCACTTTCAATTTCCAATGTTTATTTCAGTTTAAACTTTTGTGGACACTGAAGTACGACTTTCCTTCACTGAGTTTATTAAATAAAATCGAATTAGTTTCTCTAATAGGAAAACACTTCCTTTTCCGTTTGCTTAATATAAACGTTATTATATTTCCTTAACTTGTTTTCTTAAAATATTTGTTGTTAAAAGTGAGTTTATCTCGAGAAAAACGAAGTCGTTTGTTAATTATATGAGATTGTGGTGATCGCATTATTTACGATTCAAAAGTGTAGACACTATTAAAGATCAACTGTATTCTGAAATACGCGTGATACTTCTACAAGGAAAATCGCAATAGATCAAAATATTTATCATGACTTTAGATAGAGAAAATCATTTCAATAAATAAAGTAAATAGTATATTATTAATATGAGTAATAATAATTAAGTAAATCAATAAAATATAATAATTAAAAGTAAATCAAATAAGGTTTAAACTTATCGTATTACATAATTAAGTGAAAATTATTGCTTTTCCACTTTTAAAATAAAAGCAAATATTTTGTTTTCCTAAGATTTATAAAAAATATACATAAATTCCGTACAAAATAGTATTATTTTGTTAAAAAAAAAAAAACTCTTTACATTAATTATATATAGTAGGCTTTTTATCAAATGTATAATATATTCCTAGACATTTTCCGAATATGTTAATTAATGGAAAATAAAGAAAATACGTATAATCTGTTAAACAAAAATCCATGTATACGAATTATTTGGTAAAAACTAGTAATTTGTCTCAATTAATTTTTCTCATTGTACCGTAACTTTCGAGGAACAAAAATTGCGGTAGATTATTTAAATATATTAATTATATTCCATACACTGAACTATAAAGGTAAACAATTTTTTGCATTACGACTCTATTTTTGTTAAAAAATGAATTACAGTGTCACTATATAATCATAGTAGGAGTAGATGTAATTGAAATAACAAAACAAGTGATTGGGTAACTTGGTTTTTAATAAGCCAGACTGAATTATTGTTTTAAAACTTCATATAATTTCTGAATTTATACAAACTGATAGTTATTAAATAATAAACAAGAATGAAAATAATAAAAGCATGGCTGAAAATAAAGATGACTGCAATGGTTTGTCTAATAGTTCGTCATGAGTAAAGTAAGGCTACGGCAAAAGATTGACAAGCAATCAAATTTAAAAATTATTTTTTTATCTGCAACAATTTACAGCATGTCCAAACAAAAGTTCTGCCTTCAAAAAGAGCAAAAGAAAACACTGGAAATTGAGGCAAAAATATCTATTCCAGGTACCATGCTAGACCTGTTGAATATGTCTTGTGGAGGGTATCTCTCCCAATAGAAAACCCATTCGATTTATAATCAAAAGGACATATTAAGCATAGGTGGACCCATGAAAACGTATACACTTAGTGAAACCTTCGAAAACGAGCAGGCTTCTTTAATCGTAAAAAAATGGATTCCAACAGTCGTCCGGACTAAAAGCTCAACTGTTCTCGTAATGACTGCTCCACGTCTTCTTTAACCCTTTGGGTAAATTTGACGACTGAGATTCATCATCTGCTTACTTGGGCGAAGTTACGGTGAACGAGTCTATCTCATCATCTGAATTTAAGAAGCAGGTGTTGGTGTTCTATATAAATATTCCTATTTTGTTTTATTTATATATTTATTTATATTTTGTAACTAAAATACTGTTTCAAAAATATATTTATTTCACCAATATAAATATATTTCAAATAAAATGTGTTACTTTTACATATTAATCCATATAGCGACAAATTAAATCTATCCCGTGGGCATAAAAATCTTCAAATAATTCAGTACTCAAAGGGTTAAGACCGAAAGACGGCAGCGGCATAGATGACATCTTGAGACCGAGATGAAAATCGTTTCACCTGACACTATTATAGACATAACGTTATTCAATTCCTGACAGTGAAAATGCTCCGTCGAATTCGTCTGTGATGTTTTTTACACGAAAAAACAGAAGGAAAAAAATATCTTTGGACTTTAAAGGAATACTAAATGATGAGATTAAAGACCGATGGATGGGCTTTCTAAGTCCGTAAACAATGACGTCACTGTAAAGAACTATGAGAGTGGTTTCCGGGATGATCATGCGTCGAATAGCTAGGATTTTGTGGCTTTAGTTGGTAGGAGTTCTGCATATCGCAGGAAATTACGAAACCTTTTGACGACCATGACGATTTTCTCGTGTCTTAACTAAAAATAAAAAAAATATTATAAGCAAATCAGGATGTTTATTCTTACCACAGAATAAAGTTTAAAAATTCATGGAAATCTAGTGTATTCTCTCTGTGTCAGAAATCAAAACAGTTTGTATTTGATTACTTCAAGAATACGTTATAGAATTATAATATTTACACTTTGGGAGTTTTCGCAAACATTTATAATGCAAATGGACGTTTCGAATCATTCATGAGTAGTATTCACACATGCTCAACCAAAACTCACAATTATTCTGATATTGAATAGGAATGCCAAACTGTAATTTAAGCAATCCTAAAATTGTATACATAAATTAAGAGGTACTGTCTTATCACAGACGACAGTAGTTTGACATAACTAAATAATATGTAAAATCGGACTGGTTATTTGGTGAGGTGAGCATTATCGTTAATCAAATATACTATTAACATTGTACATCAAGAAGGAATGTTGTAACTTGCATTAAATACATGAAAATTAATGGCGTAGAAAATATATAACAAAAAATTATATTATTTAAGATCCAGGAAAATTGTTGATTTATTAATAAATTACTATTCTGTTTATTACCGTGATTTCCAGTAAAATACGTCAAGGATCTAACTCAAAGAAAATCTGGGTAGGCATAACAGAGTGATTGATACCATAATCTTTATCGTAACGATTTCATTACTATGCAGGCTACATTACTACCTAAAGTGCAGGTGTTACGAGTGCGAAAAAATGTTGGTTGCCTCAATAGGTATAAAGACCACATTGATGTTAACAAGTAAAGATCGATTTGAAAAGGATAAATCCAAAATCGTAAAAGTATTAAATTGAATAGATTATAATGATTAAATTTATAAGCTTGAACTGATTTTTTTTACATTTCTTATAATTTAATATTTTCGAACAGTCTAAATGAATGAATCCCTCTGTTAGGATAGAGAAACCTATCCAATAATTCCATAGGAGAAGTTGAAATGTGGTAATCGAATAAATTCGTTCTAAGTAGGTTGAATTTAAAAAAATATTATTTATATAATCTAAGTGCGATTCATTACTTAAATATAGTCTATCATGCACAAGTTGTAGTGATTATTTTCATGTATAGAAATATGAATCGAATTGTACTTTTATCTACAGTATTTTAATTTCTTCAGAATTTTAATTTTAAATGATATAATTAAAATGATTAAATTTCATAATTAATACATCTAAAAATATGTAAATATTAAATTAAGAAATATAACATTATTTAAACAAAGTAAGAATTAATTTGTTCAAATAAATTTGTTCAACCAAAAATTACATGAAAGCTGCAATAAAACTGATTAAACAACAATTTTTAAAAAATTAACGAAATGAAAAATTAATAAGAATATTTAAATGGTACATTAATAAAATTATTAAATAAAAATGAACGGTCATATATTTAACTTTTTTATGCTTAACGTTTCTATCATTTTGTAGATATGAAATTCTAGAATGTAATTTAGCATGGAGTCACTTGATTGTCTCATACACTGAACGCAGTATATATTAACGTAACTTTGTATTTTTTATGTTCTTTCTTTCAAACACAAGAAATGTTAATCTCATTATGAAAACATAATCTATATAACTTTAACGAATAAAACATAACGCAACAGAAGAAAAAGTTTGACATAACTAATTCACGTTAATAAAACGTTGTTTTTATGTGCTATTTTGATTTTGAATTAAACATAAATAATGGCACTGATTTTTAATTGCATTATCTGATTATTACTTGGAAAATTCAAAATTAAATTACTTTCATTTATCAAGAGAATGGGCTGCAGTTCGACAATGTTAACTATGTATAAAACATTTTCAACTTTGAACAAAGACTTTATATTTTTGGCCCAACTTTGTAAAATATTTTTAGTATGTTAATAAGAAAAATATTCTTATTTTATTCAAAGCGCAAGATATGTTTCATCACCATTAAAAGTTTATGAAATAATATAAACTTTGACGAAATATATGTTCTATATTTTTGTGCTAATTTATGCTGGGTTTTTGCCACATTTCCTATACAGCCCAATCTTTATCTTTAGAACAATAAAACAGCTTTACTTCAACACTTCATAATGAAAATTATAGGAATGGTTATTAACTACATCTATTGAATTAATAAATAATTAAATTTATTAATAATAAATAAGTTATGTCAAAAGTCATTCAAAATTTTGAAAAAGGCTGAATCAAACTAATAAAAGAATTTGAACATTTGAAATGCAATAATAACATTATTACAAAATTTTATGTTTTATCTAAAGCGCACAACATAGGTGTATGTTTATAATCCGTCGTTTCAACTACAGGTATTAGTGATAACACTTTGTTAAAATGCTATCATTCTATTCACGAAAATATCGCTGTAAAGACATACAAGATCTATAAGTGAAAAAGTTAATTTTTTTAATACTGAACAATATTACGTGAAAGTTCACTATTTTCTAATATTCGATTGAAATCACCTAAGTTTAGTATAATCAATAAAAGTCTAGAAATTGAAAACTACACAAGAATCCTTAATCAGCAATTCTTCGAAGAACTTATCCGACTTTTTGTATTATTCGGTATTTCAGTTTGATGGCAGTTTTTGTAAACAGATTATTGGTATACGTAGAGATTCACCTTTATCACAAATATAGGCCGATCTGGTAATAGAATATCTTAAGGAAAAGTATTTCCGAAACATCCAATTTCAAATTACTTTCTTTTGTAGTCACGAGAATGACATCATCACATGTGCACCAAATATTAAATTTTATATATTCTCCCAATTTTTATTAAATTTAATAACAATAAATTGTTACGTTTATACGAGCCTTTAAAAATAGATTTCAAAATAATTAGTACTGTATTGATTAATACAAAATTCATCAGCAGAGAATTAATTTAATAATTCTACTTTTCTCTATTCATAACATCTCATACCGAAAAGTTTTAACCAACAACTCGTATAAATAATACTAAAGAAATGTACAATATTGAAATAAAAGTAAATAAATGCACGAAATAGAACCACGGTGAATTTATTGTAAAACAATTTTTCATGCGAAAATACAAGTAATGTTTATGTCTACACGGCGATGCATACTTTTAGATAGAATAAATAAACATTTAGTACAGATATTTGATTAGCATAACATTGACTTACTTTAGCTAAATATTTAGTAACATTTACTTAGCTCTTATTTTTATAGTTAAAATGATAATTGCTTTAGTTGAAATCATATCAAAAATTATTAGTTGCATCACATACGTCGCTCAGATTTTTTGTCTACATTTATTTTAATATTATAAGAGTACCGTAATTAAGTGATAAAATCATTGGATTACAATTATATAACGATCGCTGTAGAACTCTCGATTAAGATTTTTTTTTCAATTGTTTACCAGACGGTTATTGTACTATTATTTTACTGACTGCATCTAGAAAAAATAAGTCACGAGTAGGACAACGGTCATGATTCAGCTGTACTATTATATATAGGATAATTTTTCCATATTTTTAATTGGTTGTTGCTTGATGAATTCTTGACGGCTACGATATTTTACCATATTCTTTTCCACGCGGATAACAATACGATTATAACATTTTAATAAATTATGAAAATAAAATGAATGCATTATAATATTAATGCACAAAGATATTAATAAAAATTAATATCACGTTGCAAAAGGTAATAATATATATATATTAGCAATAATATGATACGGTAATCTTAATACCAAAATATTTAAATAAATATGACAAGTGAATTTTTAATACAACAATAAAATCAGCGTTGAGTTATTTTCTGAAGGGAATATAGATGTACTAAATGTTAAAATGTCACGTAAGGAAGGTTGATCTAGAATGTACTGCACCGTTACGTTTATTACTTCGTATTTTAAAGTTGTGTAAACGACAGTTTAACATTTTGTATACTTTCATTCCGTCTGTGTTTATTGCTTGTTCATTTACATACTTTATGACCCGAACATAAAACCAATTTACTTTTTTAATGCGGTTTCAAATTCGGATAATTGATCTACTATCAAAATGTTTAAATATTTGCGAAATTATTTTGAAAGATGTTATATTATATTTTTGAATAAAAAGTCAGATTAAATTACGGTAAATCATTCGAGTACAAAATAATCATACTTTTATTTTAAATAACATTTTTAGACATTATATTGATTGAAATGTATCTTATGTATTTATTTGCTATGTATTAAATTGCTTATGCATTTAATTGCTTTTCTGTAAAACAATGCTCATTCTTTTTAAACGTATTAATTAATAACCAATAATATTTTTCATGAACGTAAGAAGAACAACTTGTATAAATATATTACCAAAACTGTACAATATACATAATAGATATTGAATTTTTTATATCTTATTGTGTTTTATCGTGCTACTTATATTGTTCTAATAGAGGAAGGAATTACATGTATTTTTATTTTACCTTTATAAACATAAATTTGACAAAATAGTGTTTTCAAATCAAACTTAATGTTTACCATCTAATTTCTGAAAATAATGGAACAAAAACCTTTCTTATATGTATACATTTTAACGGAAAAAATTTTAACTCATTATTTTTCATTGTTTCATCGTTCATTCATTCATTCAAGTAGTTGTATTCTTTTTTAAAATATATATAATACCCGACCTCGTCTTCTTTAAAATTTATATGAAATACAACTTTAAATTTTTCAAACTGCAACGTTTATTTGTATTCAGAGTAGAAAATACAGTGCATTAATTTATTCACGCGTACTATACATTTACGTTACAACAAAACATTTTTCTTTACTTTAATTAGTATATTCCAGTAAAGATTTTAGATATGCAATACGATTTTATCAATGTCAATGAAATTAACTGATTTAATGAAATAGTTGAATTAATAGGAAAAAAATCATTTAATCTTTATCAGCAAAAATAATATATTATTATGTTTGCATATTTATTTGTCGAAATACTACTTCGAAAGTTATAAATTGTAAAAATACTTGTCGAAAGTTATACTTTAATCAATAAATAAATGTACCAATTGTTCATAACCTTCGGCAATGGTACTGTCATCACGTAACTGTAACATTGTATGTACCATTAAAGCACCATTCTTTGCATGCTACATTAAAGTAAATTTATTTGATTATTAGTATTTATACATGGCAAAATGATGACAAATGCTAATTACTGCATATTCATATTTACTGTTAAACACATTTATTAAATATGTTTTTATTTTTTTAAACTTCTCCAATATGACCAAAAATTTGTTTGTTTAATTTTTGTTATTTCTATTTATTTTATTTTAAATACATCCTTGTCTATATTCCAGTTAAATAATATGTTCTTTAAAATAAAAGCCACAAGAGTTACTGAGACATCATGTTACCCATTATTTCCATCAGTACGCAATGAATTTAAATAATTTTTCAAATTTATATCTCAATTACACGTTTTTATTCGTGCTGAATGTTACATAAAATAAAATAATTATATATAAAAGACCAATGTTGTATGAATAACTGCAATTGAAGTTTAGATATAATAATGATTAAAAGTAAACTGTTACGGTGTTCTGTGTGAAAATAATTTAACTAAATAAGAAATAAAGTAGAAATTAAGTTGAAAAATTTCACAAAAGGGCTCAGTTAAAAGACACTAACAGAATAAAGCACTTTAAAAAAATGGCCCTTTATAGTCATGAAATTAAGAAGAAAAATTTCTCATAATAGAACTATGAAATACGATATACATATTATTTATAATTTACTCATTAAAATGAAAAGATGATATTTGCTTCTTTTTTATAATGATCCTAGTAAATAATATTTCATTTAGAAATTGTACAGATTATTTAGTTATTTTATTAATTACGAATCAAATTGTTCTAAAATACGATATTTAAATTGATTCAATATTAGCAATGAATATCATAAATATCAACATACCTATAAAAATAAAATAACATAATTTGTTTGTATAAATATAAGTAAACATAGTTATAGGATGAAATAATTTATGAAATGAAAAATGTAAAAATAAATATTAATAGTTAACTATGAAATTTTAGTACATTTTTAATGTTATCAAAATTCATTCTTATACATGTTGACACAAAAGTAAAAAGTTCGATCAGCATTTAATAGTACACAAATATAATATTAAAATACACATATACAATAATAGACTTTACACAAATTTGTAGAGATTTATCACATAAATTTGTCAAAATTTTAATTCACACGTTCGACGACTGTTTATAAAAAGTTCAGTGATTATTACAAAAAGAGCATTTTCCAAATTTCAGAAACGTTTGGGAACTTAATTTCTCAAGCAAAACAACTTCCAGATGAAAAGTGGCTTAAGTTTGACACTTTTAAATAAGCTAAGAAATATAATCGTAAGAAGAAATATTTGATATGAAATTATATATTTCATATCAGAGAAGAATATACTTCTCTGTAAGTTGTGTAGAGAACTAATTTAATACAAGTTTATACATATTTTCATATAAATTTTCATAACATGACATTATTTGATTAATATCAAATTGATGTTGCGGAAATCCTGATTCTATAATGTGAAGTATTACTATGAGTTCTCAGTAATAATAAATAATAATAATAGTTTCGATAATTTCATTACAATAGTTCATCATTTAACTCAACTTGGAATAAATAAACAATTTAAATTAACGTTAAATTAATCTTGAGTAAATATTGAATTAATGTTATATACTTCTAATATTTAGTGAATTTTATATGAAGTTGAATTTATTGTTGAATAATCAGTCTGAAATTATTAATCTTTCGGTTAATATTACCTTATGTTCATTGATAATAATTTCATATTAGTGTAATGATTAACTGAATTTATGCAACATTAATCAAGCAATTCGCATCATTCAACCATATTATCATTATATATATTCAAAATGATGCTGGAAAAAATATTTGAAAAAAATGAAAATACGAACAAATAAATAAAAATTATGATGTTGGTCGGTAATTTTTATTTTCAGTAATTTTCAGCAGTTCATCCACTATTAAACAAGCAAACAAAAACTGATGATTCACTGAAATCACTAATTGTTTCCAATTGTTAAATGTAAAAACAATAAAATATTTGTTGTACTAATCACAAAATTTATAAATTATTCCAACAATTGAATTTATTCTTTACATATATTACATATATATAACGATCTTAATACATTTTCAACAATTTTTTATGAATATATA
>JABFOX010003434.1:0-10337 GCA_022817665.1 Axea sp. ZL-2020
AAGCAAAAATGTGTAAGCTAAAAAAATTAAAGAGAAAATATAAAATGTATACTAATAAATAGTGTTAATTATTCTGTAGTTCTGAAGAGGATCCAAAAGGTCGAAACGTTAAATAAACAATAGAAAAATGATCAAATGGTTAGAGGAGTTTATTTATTTCAATAAAATAGCACACATGTCCGTTAATTCTTATTGGTATATGCGTGGATAAATAATTACAGACAATAATACGCAATATTTTAAGAAATGAAATTTTATAAATAATTGTATAAAATTGCATATTTCTCGAATATAGTATCTTTTTGTGTATGTACACGAATGCACGTAAACACTGAAACACTGCTTATTTTGTTTCAAAATGTCTCAAATACCAACAATTTTGCATTTTATACGATTAAACAAAAAGTTCAATTTGTTGTCAAGCATTCGTCAGTTTTAACTCCAGAGTTTTGTTTTAAATGCCAAAGAAATGCTTTTAAAGCGTATTAATATTTGGGAAAAAATATCTAAATGAAATGATATCTCTTGAGAAGAATATTTTCTTGTTGCTAGCAAAATGAATAACAATAGTGCGTTAGAAGAGACAGATTTTGAGCAGGATAAAAGACAATAATCAAGAGAAATGCGTTTTGTAATAATCGTCGTGTAAATAAAACTGATGGTGACATAACGCGACCGTGCGCGAGCAACAACAGCAGTAGCAGCAGTTGTTTGACCCGAGAGAGAATACTGGGTGAGTCTGGGTGACTGTGCACTATTTTTCGAAATCTCTGTAACCATCTTTTGTGCGTTATGCGTGTACCTAACGGCACGTGTCCTTTTCGGGCGAACAATCGACGACATTGCTTTAATGTGGGTGCCTGGATTCCGAACTGAAACGCGTCAAGAGGTATTCGCACAATTTCCACACGAGATGCATTATTCATCTCCGCCTTTTCACACATTTAGAAGACCGATATTTTCATCATTTGCAAATAAATTCTTCTTCGGACTAACTGGAAAGGGAACGCGGCGCTGTTTCATGCGCACAAATGAACTTCATATTTAAAGCGACGATACATCCCAATAACAGACGGATGCCTAAGAATTAACATTCATCGAGTGATGAACCGTGGTATCTTTGGAACGACGAATTCCATTTTTCGGGGAAACGTCGAATCGCGTTGTGCAATGGTCTATAAAATTAGTCTTCGCTTTTCGTGCCGCGTTAATTATTTCGTACAGTTTATACATTATTTCATTCCGCATCATTTATTTCGAACATATGTGTCGCAACGAACAATAAAATGTTTTCTCTCTGAATGGATGCACGATTGCCGCGTTCGGTCTTATAAACAGTTCTTCGCTATATACAATCTCAAATGCTTTTCAGCGTTTTTTATATTTGCATAAGAAGATTTATTTCAAATGTACTACCTAATGAATGTCAAATTAATTTCTGCGTTTATGAATGTACGCAAATTTCATAACTTCGTGTAGAATATACGTGGGCGTGGTAATTACAATGAGGCTTGTTTCGGTGCAAGGCCGAACCGACATTTTCCTGGTCAGTATCAATGGCACGGTATAATTGTCGAATTACACCAATTTATGCTCGTTATCCAATCATTGAAACGTTATTTAAAACAACAATCGATGCAATACGCTCCTCTCGACGCGCAGCTATCGCTCGATCTCGCTAATCTCGCCTTAACGAACTCGCCAAAATACTTTTCCCCGATAAATTGATGCTCGTTTATTTTGATTGTCCCTAGCGTTACGTCACGAGTCTCCATTGTATCATTACACATAAATATATTTTTATTAATAGCGTCTCTCTAGCTGTTCTTCTTCTTTTTCTGGTTGTTGTTGTTGTTGTTGTTGTTGTTGTTGTTGTTGTTGTTTGTAGTACTTTTATTAAAACTATGAAAGGGCATTTAAATTGTGATTACAGTTAATGGACAAGTTTAAAGAACTTGTTATTTCAGAGCAATTGTGTTACGGACGAAGAAAAAAAAAATGAGAAGGAATGAAAGAGACTTTGGTGAACTCGTTGTCATCAGATTCTAACAACAAATGTTTTATAACGATGACTTTAGAAAATTAATTTGATTAAACAAAATAAGACTTATTTATGCAGATGATAGCTGCAAGTAGCACAGAAGAACGAGACGAAAAGTGGTGAAGTTTCTTAATCTACAATGAGGCCCTCAATTCGCACATTTTTAATCAGAAAGTGACATTTTCTCATCGCGATATTGAACGTTTCATTTACCAGGCTCTTTCTTTATCATTTTCATGTGCGCGAGCACACGTTAAAAAGCAACTGAACGAAAACTGTCACCGTTATCTGCGTTGCATATCGCTCAAGAACAAGACACGAGCAGCATTTCCCGAACACCTGCAACGTACAAGAAGCAAAGATCAACGTCGAAATTCAGTTGAAATTATTCCCACTGACAATTCCAACTTATTTACATCGCGATGTAATCTGGATTTATTACTTCACCGCGTGGACAATGTTTCCACGATCTATTTTTAGCCTGGACGGTATTTAGTTATCCACAGTGTGCAAAAATTGATTCTCAAAACGAAATTTTGCAAACAAAAATAGGATTGTAAAAGTGTTTGTTTTCATCAACCGACTGAAGTTAAATTCAAAAAAAAAAACAACAAACAAACAAACAGAAACTCGTTTTATATCAAACGTATAATTTCATATCGCTCATAAATCAAACGTTTGCTTCCAATAACTGTAGACGTCGGCATAAAAAACTTTCTTTGCGAATAACTACGTACGTCTGCGATCATTTAAAGATCGTTTAGCATCTTCCAACGGTCGTGCATTTAAAGTCGTAGCTTCGCTTTTTCTCTGTTAGATTCCACAGGTGTGTATCGCGAGTCTCTTTCTTCTCTGTCTTTTTGTTAAGTACCGTAAGGCCATCTGACAAGGCCGCTCGACTTCCTATTTCAAACAGACCCTGCGTTTCACATTGCTTCACAAATGAAGCCAGCTACGAACAATTAAATTACTTGAGCGATTTTACCGAACTTGTTTAAATTGTAACAAATGCGTTGCAAAAAGATTATTGCAACAAAGTACAGAGCATGAAAATAATACCAATTCTTTCATAAATATGTAAAAGTGTTGGTGATACAAGCGAACAAAGCGTTTCGGTGATCCCTGTGATGCGAGATAGCCTCTTTGGTCAAGCTAATGATACATTCTTCTTGTACGCGATCTTCGAGCTCATTTCGCCTTTCGTGCTACGCTCTTTAAATTTGTATCAGCTACAATGTATTTGCATAATTTTGCAACCCCATCATAATACTGCCATTTTTGGAATCGCAACTTCTGTACGTTCCCTAATTTGTTCGGAATTTCCAATAGCGCGCCGAGAATACAAATGATGAAATTTCGTATTTAACATTTCTGGTCACATCGAAATCATCCACTCAAGGTACATTTTTGTATGATAATGCCTGTACGTATTTTTCGCGTGTGAGAAATAATGAACAAACAAACAAACGCACGGAACAAAAAAGAACCTCTGAAGCAGAGTAATGCAATGTTCCACTCATCTTAATGAAGCGTTGAAAATGATTTTTGCGACTCGCGCGTCTTGCGAATCAATTCGAAATGAACCGTTGCGGATGGTTGTTTTTGCGGAGTCCGAGTATTTGTGTTTTCGAGCTCAGGGCCAAGGAAACTAGTCCAAAACAGGTTCGCAAACTACGTACTGCATTCCTCCTGGATTTCCGTCCGGTTATATAACTTTTATCCGATTACATCCCAACGAAACTGCGTGTGTTGGTACACGCGTAGCCGTCTGCACTCTCGCTGTCGCTGCTCCGGAGATCCAGTTTCCCTTTCGCGTTACTCACTACTCGTTTCTCACTCCGTTTACGGAAAATACCTGCGATTCAATTACAACACCATTGGCATATTTCGCGAAGCTGCATCGACAACGAAAAGAAAAAAACAAACAAATACACAAATACAAGAATACAAAAAATTGAGCGACGAAAAAAACTACTCTTAGTCCAAGAGAAGTTATGGAACCTTTTTATAAAAGATACACGACACAGTCAATAGTGATAGTGGCGCAGTCAATCAAGTGTCACAATCAAATAACAAAACAGAGCGAAGAATACAAGTAAAATATGTTAATTCACTACACGACTCGAAATTGCACAAGGTAAAAATAATTATATTCTAGAATGTAGTTTTTAATTCAGCTTCTTTCAGTTTTTTCTTCAAAGCTGCTAATATTTTTCAGCAGTTTCGAAGAGTCGGTCAAATTCTTGTTTCGGTTTGACAGATTCTCTGTTGCGATTATTTAAAATAATTTAGTTTATAACCACGTTTAATACCGCGTAATAGTAAATTTATTGAAATAAAAGTACAATGTTTATATTAATATTTAAGGACCTACTACTGCATTGCGACACATGAAAACTAGTGGTCCAAGACACAAATATTAAGTAAAGAAAGCGTACAACTTTGAAGGAAACGTCTTTTTCGCGACTTTGCCACTGTTTCGAGGCAGAATGAAAATGTAATAAAATCAAAAATGAAAGCAGCAACGAAATTCACGACTTTTCAAAGCTTTATTCCATTATCAATTTTCCTGGGTCAAAGATAGACCTTTGCTTTGGTTTATCTTGCAGGTAAACATTCTACCGATAAAAGTGATTCACAGAGAATTTGGATTTCGGTGCGAAGTAAGACAAGCGAATCGTGATTCACCGGCGATTCGACTTGTCTTTCTGGCGGTGGTTTTTCTGCTATTATGTCACAGAATCGTACGCGCGCAATCGTTCCGTTGTGTCCCGTCTGTCTCGCTCGTGGTACTTATGCAACAAGATGGACCACTTCGATACACGCGCATTTACATTCCGACAATCAACTATGGCCATGTACCACCCTGGTCGGTACATGCCCCTATTCTTCGAAACTTTCTTTTTATTGCGCACGCCTAAAAACGTATTTGAATGCACGCAGTCCTTTTCGTAGCTCCGCCCCAGTGCACACTTGCGTTCTGCTGCTTTACCCCATACTGATCCGAATTGAGTCGAGTTGGATCGTATTATGTACGTGGATATGACTGCAGCTTGAATGTACGAATGACACAGCCAATGATAACTGAACCTAATAATCCTGAACGACGTGCCGTAATGGCGCTCGATAAGCCTAATCACGACCTCGCTCGTGGAGATTCAGCGCTGTCCTCCCACCATTAGACACGCGATTCGAATTTAACATTTCGTTATCGTTATTATTTGGGTTGATAAATTTGGTCGTTTGCGCTGCTGCTCGTTTTAGTTCTGTGGAAGTCGTAAACGTTTTCGCCGATGCGATCGCAATTACCGCAGTTTCGTCGCCGATGGGACGGTTGGTTGATTCAAAGAAACTGTTGAAGCGATTAATCAATTCTGAATAATCGGCCAAAGAGTTACTGCGACACTGATAAGATTGGAGACCATTGGTTCTGTAATGAGCGTATACATTTGTCATGCGATTGCGCGAACAAATTTTAACAAACTACAATACCAAAGATAAGAGTTGAAATACGAACGATCCAGGTAGACGTGTCAAGCTGGGACGGTATTTATATCTCCAGTATTTCGGTGGAACTGGGCACCGATGAAAAGATGCAACTGGATTGCCAACTACGCTTCGAGCCGATATCAGCAGCTACGCGACAGCAGTTCGACGTTGATACTTTCATTCACCTTCTCGTCATTATTCATACCCGACACCCGAGACAAATTTCGCTTGCTATCACTGCCGTGTCTCATATCTACCCACTGATCTTTTCGTGTTTTCAATCCAATTAACATGACAATAACATTGTCAAAACATTTCAAAGTCAACTGAAATTTTGTACGAAACATTTCCAGTTCACAGGTACACCACGCGAGTAATTATTTCATTTTTTTCTTCGTCCTCCAACACGACGCAAGTCAGATAAACCTGGCATGACGCGTACTTTGTTCGAAGTGGCAGCTAATGTTAGTAATTCATTTACGTAAATAGCAAATCATCGACGAATGCTCAACTTTTTCTTCTTTTTTTTTTTCTAGTAAAAAAAAGAATTCCAAAACTTACGAGATATTGTGCACGCACTTTTTTTCCTTTCCTCCTCCTCCTCTTCTTTGATACAAATTTATAAATATAATGTTAGCGCATAAAGTAAAGTTGATCGCTGCGCTATACATTTCGCGCAATTGTCTACGTTGTATTCGATGAATCATCGCGCTTGCATTTTGTTTGTACGGAAGATGATAAAAATCTGATTAAGGCTATGTTATTTCATACTTTTGTTATCGCTTCAATTTCTGCCCGCGTGCAAAAATACATAAAGTATTCATAAAGCGCTCGGCTTGAAAAACTGCGATCGACGTGAAATAGCATTACAGCGAGGAATCTAGAAGAATGCGCCGCCAAGTATTGAATTACATAACTCGAAATAAAGCAATAAAAGACTCGCTTCGCGTACCTCACCGTGCGCGATTCGTAAAAACGTGCAAATGACGCTTTGTAATTAAATCCCATCGACGGTCGAGCAATTGCCATAATTCAATAAAGCTGTATCAAAAGTTCATCCGCATAAATTATTAATCGACATTCTTTCCTTCGAGTGTGACAGATAAATCGCGGAGTCGCACCAATCGGACGTGTCTTCTCGAGAAAAGTAGTTTGCGCGCATTATAATAAGCCTTGGCTCGCGTTATCGTGCTCCTGATGCCTGAATTATTCATAGATACGAATCTCAGGGAATCCCATCCGTTCGGTTACTCGTCCTTCGTCTCGCTCGAAAAGACACCTCCTGCCCCCCCATGAGTCACGACACCCTCGGCAGAAATTCTGCAGGGAATTACGATTCTGGCATTTCGAGGGTTATGCGCTTCGTTTATTTGCATTTCGCTCGACAAAATCGCACTCCTTTCTCTGTTTGGATCTTATTTTTAAAGTTCCCGAAAATAGATTCAGGTCGTTAACATAATTCTAAACGGAACTTTCGCTTGGGACATTTTTCTTTTCACAACTCCTTACTTTTCGTCGTATCACTTGTTTCGTTAGTTTTCATTTTTGTTGCACGCATAACACAGGGTGTGACGATCCCATCTCTACAATCAATCATTAAAGACAGTTCTATTTTTATCGTAATTCAGCTCGATTTGAACTCGCATTTCGGAAAAAGCGTTTTATCGGACGCATCTCGGCTCTCGCTCAACTGACGCAAATTATTTCTTCCGTCGTACGGCATCTTTATGACTGTTGTGCTTGATACATACGTTGTATTTTATTATTTAGCACATGTTGTATCCTTTCGAACACTTGACAGCTTCCTTTGAATTCACAGTTTTGCACGCAAATTCGAATGGATTTTTGAAATTCGCGCGCGACGATCATATATTTGTGCTTTTAAAAAGAGAACATCCAATCGTGAGTTGGAGAAAGAAAATATCGCGTTGTGCAATGTCTTATTTCTGTCTTTCACGGCCGCCTTACGAGATGTTAATATTGCAATCACAAAAAATGGAAAAACAGAAAAAAAGAAAAAAGAAAAGATGAAAAGAAGGTGGCTTGCATTTTGCAGTTTGATATCGATAAATATATCCAATGTCCATAAACTGCTCTTGTGTACCATATTAATTCCTCCGCGTTAAAGACTCACGCTACCTTATTCCCTACGTCGCAAGCAGCGAGGTGTGAGGATGAAAAACTTGAAGTGAACCTTCTACGGGAGGCTTCTACCGAACACTTTCAAGTGCAAAACAAGAAAAAAAAGTTTGTGACATTTTTTCACATATTTTAAAACGATTTGAGTACTAAATGTTTGACAAACGCGCATATTACGAGGTTTTGTGTACATATTCTTAAATAGTAGGCATTCCTCTTCATTGTGCCACGATAGAAGCATTATAACATAATATAGAAACATTGTACATTTGCATTATTGATATTGTATTTATCGTTGATACGCGATCTGAAAAACTGATAAGATAATAAAAACAAATGCTCGTTTCATCTCACTACATCGTTACAAAAATGTTTCAGTTCTATTATTTATTGCATGGCTTCCTAATTATCTCTAAGGTCATTCTAAATGATTGAAGCTTGTAAAAAATGAAAGATAATCATCTAGATTATTGGATTGCTTTGCGACCCAGTACACCTAAACGATTAATCAACTAGACAATTAGATAATTGTTTCTATAAATTGCTATATAGTGACAAATGTGGATAAACAAACATTTCATTCAGTTGTATTCCTTTGCAATTCGACAACTGATTATTCGGTTATTTGAAGTTATTAAATAAGACAGCCAAACTAAACATACGGAAATTTAGTTTGAGATTGAATTGTTGACACGAAATCTAGAATTGCTTGTAATTAAGATAATTATAATAGCGAAGGCACAAAAAATTAGATTACACGCGTAGTTGTCTGGATGAACGATTAAGTAATTAGATACTTTCACGCTTATCTGTTTATAAAATGTGTCACTGATCAATCACCTTTCGTAGTAATAACATTTCAGAAAATACATTGCAATTAAAATTTCCTTCGCCGAGAACTGATTAATTCTTTGGAGTGCAAATAAATACAAAACATAATAATTAGTGTAAAATCAGTGTAAATTATTATTATTATTATTATTATTATTATTATTATACAAATAAGGTAATATTAAGACACAGTTATTCCTGCACGAAGGCATACGCTTTCATTGAATTACCTTCCGTCAGCAAAGTACCACCGGGCATTGTTAAATAAAGCACACAATTTTCAATGAATCAACACGATTTGTTTCGTCACCTTCATAGCAGCTTCCGTTTGATATTCCACTGGCATATGCGTGTACTTGTACGTTTTTCCATTCTTGGAGACATTTTTTATAAGCGTTTTCCGAAATTGTCTTCAATTTTCTGACTTGAATCGATTGAAAACCACTTTAGTTTCGGCAACAAAAATGAGTCACACATGGCGACAAAAACCAAATCCAATGAATACCGTGATTGTTCGGTTGTTCTGGCGGATTTTCTCACACAAACGCCTCGATACGGCCAGACAGTATTCTTCATTGACCGTGTGTCCTTCCAAAACGAATTCATAGTGCAACAAACCACGAATATCGATCAAGACCATTTTCCGGGACTTTTTTGACCGAATGCGTAACGTTAAAAGTAATCGTTTGAGTGTCAAACAATATTTCGGGACATGTTCAAGGACTTTGTTTTCATTATAAAATCGTTCAATGATTCGCGTGCACGCTGTTAGTACGCGAAAAAAATGCTGTGGCTAGAAATCAGCCGCAGTTATGCGAGAATCAAATATACCCGTGCTTGTACCTATGGCCTACTTGACGCGCGTGCTCTCCACTGTGTCAAGAAAAACATGGCGCGTACTTTCCCGCGTTGTTTGTGTCATTTCCATAAACAGTCATACTTTATAAACAATGTTGTCAAACCGAGTGGAATAAAACCTCGTGCAATTTCTTCACAGGGAATTGAAATTCAAATCAATAATTTCACAATACGAACGATTTGAAATGGGATTTTCAGTACCTTAATTTTAGATATGCATGGGCATTTGTGTACAGACACACGTTCAATAATCCTGCATAAATTCGTCAATTTGAATATCTTGGAGACTATGTACCGCGCAAAAAATATTATAGCGCATTGTGCAACTAGTGGGGAAACTTGGCAATTTTAAACGAGCAATTTCGAACATTAGCTATTCGATTGAGATTTGTAGCACGAAACGTTGCAGGCAACTATTACGAACTCTCACCAGTCGAATTTGTGATAATTCGCATACGATATTTTTTGCCTAGAGGTGAACGAGTGTCTTCGTGTCTGTGTCTGTTTAGTATGGAAAGAATTAGCCCCTTTCCCCGTGTTAAATTACCGGGTCTGTAGCATTTTGTCCTACACGTACGGAAAAAGATACGTTTGCTTCGAAAAGGGTTACGAGGTATAACAACGTTGCGACATTTTCGATGAAACTCATCGATGAAATAACGTTCAGTCTAATCTTTACGCATATTAATTGTGATTATATGAATTGGAAAGAAACAATGCTATCCGTGGTGGATCCAAAAGCACCATCTCTTAATTCTCTTCGAAACGCACGTGCGCGCGCGTACACATTTTATCCTGGGCATAATTTGAAATATTAGGTTGGGGAAAAAGAAATCCATTATTTTTTCGGTAGATGGCTGTAGTGATCGATATCTCGTAAATTATCGATCAAACAATTTCAAATTTATGCTCGTTGTCAAGGTAACAGTTCGCACTAAAAGAATTCGTTTGCAGTTTTTTGTTTTGTCAATTCAGTTCT